>JANHGN010022684.1:0-47280 GCA_024605025.1 Megaceryle maxima | reverse complement strand
GGGGAGCTGGGGGGGGGAGGGTTACACAGCAAGGTTAAAAAAAAAAAAAATAAAACAAAACTTTGTATATGACTTTTAAAACAAAAAGAGGACAACACAGTATTTTTCAAAGTTGTATATAGCGCATATGCATGGACAAAGAGCAAGCGTGGCACGTGTTTGCATAATGTTTAATTACAAAAAATATTTATTCTTTAAAAATCTTCAAGATTATGTCTATTTGCTGTGCATTTTCTTTTTTTCAGTTTGATTTATTTTTGTTGTTGTTATTTTGTTTCATTTATTTTTTTCCTGGGGTGGGGGATGTGTTTGCTGGTGTAGCGAATATTGCTTTTTACTTTTAATTTTTTTGTGGGGTTCCTCCTCTTCCTGCAGTTTCTTGACGTCCATCATTCTGTGCGTTGCACCCCTTGGCCCAATCCCAACGCTCACCAGCCCCCTGTGCGTTGTGATTCAGAAAGCTTTACTTTTTGTTTGTTTTATGTTTAGGGGTTTTTTTTCCTTCTTTCTTTTTTTTTTTTTTTTTCCCCCCCCTCTGTGTGTGGTTTGTTGTTTGTTTGGGTTCCCTCCGCCCTCAGATTATTGCTCCCTGCTCCAACCCCCCCCCCCATTCCCACCTCTGCAGGAAAGGCACTCTGAACCTAGAGGAGGGGGTGTGCGTGGGGGTGTCTTTTTAGAGTTGTATCTTTAATTCCAAGGCAGGAAAAGGAGGGGTATTTTGCCCCACTTCTCAAAAGACGTGGTGGAAACATTTTGGCTGTGGGTCTCCTCTCCCTCCCCCTTCCCATCTGTCAAAGGGACCATTCCTTGCTGTTTTTAAGTTTCACTTAACATGATAACGAGTCGTAACATTGAAAAGGAAAGATGATGGAATTGTCTTTGTGTTTGTTTTGGGCTCGGTTACTGGGCATCCTGTCCTGGCAACTATCTTAACACTTCATCTTAGTGCAGTAGAAGTTGAAATCACGGGGGGCTTTTTCAATTAAAAGGGGCAAGAACTAACGAGATAGCTACTGAGTCCATCTTTATGATTTCTGTAACAAGAGCTATGTTGAAGTAAACAAGTGGTGGTGGTTTTATTAAATTTACTCCTGTATAGGAATTCCTTCTGTGGTATTTTTCGCCAGGCTGGTGTCCTCAAGGCTCTCCCGCCAGCTTCTAAGGGGAATATATTTGCCAAGGGGCAAATACGTTTGGAGAGGAGCTGGTGGGAGCTTGGAGATCAGCGCTGCCTGGTGTCAATCCCAACCTCCATGTTGTGGCTACTCTGGCTTCCCCTTGGCTTGCAAAAATTCCCCATCCGCATCTGAAAACTCTTTGGAAAGCTGTGGGCTCTGCTGGGCTGGAAGCACCCTCTCTACAGGGCCTTGCATTTTTACTCTGTGTACAAAGGATGCTGGGCATATGCCAACCCCCAGGAAAGGTGCTCCATGGTGTCCGTGGAGTCTTCAATCTGGCCGACTCTTGCTAACCCTTAAACTAACGGTCACTGCAGCCCCGCGCTGCTGCTCCTCTCCCCCAGCTTCCCCGCGCTCCCACGGGCATCCCTTGTGAGGACGCCCTCCTCACTGCCACCCGTGCTGGCGGGCAGCTCTGCAGCCTTCTCTGTGGAAAAGATAATGGAGAAATCCCTCCCCACCCCCCGTCCTTCCACCCCCGGTAGCTCTGCCCGGGGGTCGAGGGAGCCCAGCCTGGGTGAGGAGGGTGCCGGCGGCCGCCCCCCACCCCCGACATCTCAGCCAGGACCTCCCGCTTCGTTCGCGGCCTTGTTCCACCTCGGGCCGCGGGGGAACCGAATGAACGCCTCCTAATAATAATCTGTTATTATGCTGTTATATAATATAAACGTATATATTCCGGACGCAGGGCAAGGCGCTGGGGATGCCCCGCACCCTCCGGCCGCCTCCACCGCCTTCCCGACGGGCTCCGCGCCGCGCTCCGCCGGCCCTGCCCTGCCCCGGAAGTGTTTCCGGAGGCGGGGGGAAGTCGGGGCCGGTGGTAACCGTGGTAACGGGGCGCGATGGCGGAGCCTGAGACCGCAGCGGTGAGTTCCTGGAGTCCGGCCTCCTGCCCGGGGGCAGCCGGTGCTTCCCCGGGGCCCCGGCAGCGCTGGGAGGGTGAGGGGAGGCCGGAGGTGTGGCGGGACATGCTTCTCACAGGGAGTTTTAAAGCTATGCGTGCCTGGTAGTGGAAACATAACGGGAATTCAGCCTTATTCTGGCTTTTCTTAAGGTAGTTTAGTGATATTTAGGCCTTTCTCAAAGGCTGTCGCGTTTGGTCGTCATGCAGAATCGCCCTGGTTCCTTTTGCTGCGGTGGTGCAGCCCCGTTTCTTATTGCCAAGCGCTTTTTAGGGAATAAATAGGCTTGGAATGAGGTTAAAAAAAATATTTATCTTGTAGAGAAATAGGTGATTAAAAGGTGAGGAGCAGAAAGAAGGCATAAATAGGGATAAGTGTTCTTTTTATCATGCTGGTTAATGAAGTGCTGCAGGGATCTGTACCAGCCCTGGGTAGTTCTGTGTATCTGGAAATTATCTGGGCAAAAGGCTGGTTAGAAAGGTTTGTGGCTGGGAAAGAGAAGTGAGTTCTCTTAAGGTACTGGAAGTCAAAAAGAAAACCACTTCCCTGTGCAATCGTGGTTTTTTTTTCAGTAAAGACTCAGTTTCTGATGCAAAATAAGAGTATAAAATACAGTTATTTTCCACAGACTGGGTACGTGCTTGTCCACAAGCCCTGGGCAGCATCTGCAGATCAAGGTTTGTTGCCTGCAGTGTGATGGGATGTTCTAATGAACTTTATACATGTTTCATAATAAATATCTTTGACATTTTAACCATGTGATAAGGGGGGGAATGTACTGGGAAAGGATTTGGTTTATTTAATCTAGACAGCAAATAGAAATCCTGCTCTAGCAGCGCGTGTCAGGGCACTGTTTGTCAAGCAGCAATGGTACTATTTTTACACCATCTATTGGGATTTGCTTGTTGTCCATTCTCATTATTTTCTGGAACAGATCTGCCAGAAATCTCGCCTGGTATGTTTATTACTCTTCTGTCTTTCCAGGTTTCTTCATTGCCAGCAGCTACAGAACCTCCAAAACCTCGTCCTAAAAAAGGTTTGTTTGAAGATATGATTGTTTTTCTGTGGCAAGTTGATGGTTTTTTAGCGTGAGCAGCTGTCTAGGAAGAAATACATGTCCTGTGAGAAATTATGAGACTCTCTTGACTTCAAGCTGCTGAGCATGATTCTTTTTTTCTTACTGTGTGTGTGATCAGTAGCTCAGTGCTGTTGCTGGCTGATGTTCCTGGTACGGATGTGTTGACTGTAGAGACTTTAGCACCTAAGATGAGATTTGTGTGGTTTTTTTGTGGATTTCCCTTTCTCAATTGTTCAAATGGCCCCATTAATTCAGATTATAACTAAGAGTGAGCTTGGCAGTGTTGCTAGAACACTGATAGACTCACAGTGTCAATCAGAGTCTATTTGGGGAGGAAACCTTCCTTATTTCTAAGCTCCTTCGGACGGAGACTGCCTTGGTACAACAGCCTAGTTCCTACCTAAAGGCTCTTTGTCCCACGCACAGCCCGTGCTCTGACTGGCCCTAGGAAGCTGGAAAAGCCCCTTTGCTTTTGTCAGGCAAACAGCAGGCAGTCACAATTCCTGGCGACAGAATTCCAGCACTAGAGCAGGATATTGCTGTCTGGGAGGCGGTGCTTGATGTAGAGCGACCGCTCTACAAGCCGTGGAGGTGTGAGGGTTGAAGCTGTCGTGTCCCTGTCCGCTCGCTCATTAAACCGCCTGTCAAGCACCTTCCCACCTTTAAGCGTGCGCAGTTTCGTACCGGTCGTTAATCCCAGGTGGTTCTGCAGTGAAACTCCTCGGCAGCCGTTGCGCTGCGCTGTTTAACGTCTGCCCTTTGTGCAGTGGGTGAAAGCTGATTTGAGCTGCCTGCTTGTTAATCTCTTGGGAATGAGGGCAGCAAAAAGATTTGTGATAGGGGGTGATGTAACAGCATCCTTTGTGCATGGGGGGCATGTAAGAGAGGAGGGCAGAGAGCAAAGGTGATGTTGTGTATGTTTCTGTCAGGAAAGAAGAGCATCTTCCCCCCCCCAAAAAAAAAGAAAAAAAAAAAAGTGCCTTTTTTGGGTTTGCTTTTAAATAGAATTTTCACAGAACATCTTGATAAAGTATCTCATCATATTTTAGTTTGGCTGAGGAGAACTACAGTGAACTTTAAGGAACTGGGCAAATCTACTTTCGTTCTGTTTGAATAGACGAGTGCAGCTAAAACTGATTTTAAACAACATTTTTAAACACTGAATTGTCATTTTCTATTGCAGCAATTTGCCTTTTTATCTTTGTATTTTTGAAGACACGAGAGCAATACTGAAACCAACACGAACACAAGGAGCTCTATGAACCTAGAACCAGCATTTAGCCACCTGATTTGATGGCTCTTTAAACAAGCAAAACTTGGAGTTAAGAGGCAGAATTTGCTCTTGAATTAGCTGCAGATCCCTTGGAGGATCTCATAGCCGTGCTCAGTGACAATCATTATTCAGCAGCTGACAGACCATTCATTATTTTGTCCTTTGCACCCCATGGGGAGAGCTCCTCTGAAAATCAATTCCCTTTGTTGCCACATCCAGTTCCATAACTCTCCGTGTTGATATTTTGTCTGCGAGCAATTGATGGTAGAATAAAGGGAGCTCTGTTCCTTGAAGCACTGGGGAGTTAATATCAACCTGCAGAGACGAGGGTCTTAATCTCCCTGCTGCATTTGAAATTAATCAGATACTTTCCTAAATGTTGTACTGGGCTTGAATTGAGAAGCACTGCCTCCCATCTTCCCACTTTCCTTTTGCCATTGAGTAATTTTGTAGTATCTGGTAGTAGTATTGATTTTTATGGAGCATAACTGGAATTTATTTCTCTTTATCGTGGAAAGAAAAATATTTAGGAAGGAAGTTCCAGGCTTGTGTCAGTCTAATAACAGTTTAGAGGTTAATGGAATGATTTTTAAATGCTTTTGGATTCCTACACAAATATTAGACCTCAGATTTCCTGAGATGCAGTAATAACAAGGTAGAATCCTAAATATATATGTACTGCAGTGAATACACGGAGGCAAAAGGAAGTAGATTTCACCTGAGTCGCTGCAAAGAAATCCATTAGACTGTGAAGGAGAATTCGGAACTGTTACCAACCACCTCTGCGTTTCCCCAGGGGAGGGTCAGGTAGATAATTTTCAAAGGGAAAATCTTCCCCGTGTGAACTGTGGAGGCATTAGGAGGGATTAAGTGTTCCCCCCAGTCCTGAGCATTGGAATATTTTTTTGGATGCTTTGTAGGTACATTTTTTTTTTTCTGGTGTTCAAACAAGGAATTCTGCCTCAGATTAACTGTCACCTTTGACTTCAGTTTCTTTCCATTTATCAACTGCAAGATTGGTTTAATATTCAGTGGTGGGTTTGGGATGTGGTGGGCATTGTTTACCTTCATTTGCTGATCTCTCCTGCAAATATATATCTTGCTCTCTCTCCAGGCTGCTCTTGCTCACACAAATGAACCAGTGGGGATCCCTTGGTATTTTAATGGCTTGAGTTCTCTGAAGAGCAGGAACTTCTCAGTACCCTGAGGAGTCGATTCTTGCAGAGCTGATCATTTCAGAATTCCTGATACATTTTCTGAAATCAATATAAATCCATTCTTTGAGACAGCTTCAAAGCTGCCTTTGAACTCGAAAGAGTGAAGCTGCCTGAGAAACCCAGATAAAACCAAGCCCCTTGAGTTAAATTAATTAATACTTTTAAGTGTGTCAAAAAGAAAAGGCGTTAGTAGAAATGTCATGGCTGGGGGGGCAGCAAATGCAGGTCCTGTATCTGTACGTACCCACTTGTTCCCCTGTAGCCATATGCAAGCCAAGATCTTGTAGGCCATTTGAACCTACAACCTTGTGGAAAGAAAATGGTTTCTAAATACTATAGATTAGTTGGTAATTACATCATTGTCTTATGTAAAAGAACGTGATGTTTTCCTTTCTCCGCGGTATGCGGGTAGTAGTGCAGCGTGTGTTTTGTTCTGATGCAGCTGTTAGTTTTGAATAGTGAGATTAAAAATAACCTAAAATACTCATTTTGGGGGTAATTAAATTGTATAATATACTTCACTTCCTCCTCTTCTCTCCAAAGTAACAGCCCAGTAATCCCTGCACCACAGAGAGCTGGTAATGTGGAAGGTTCAGTGTGCTAGCGCAGTTCTGCCCTCTCATGTGTACATTAATATCCCTGATTCCAGGCCTGGGGAATGCTTTGCAGACAGGATAGTTGTTTTTCTGTCCAGATTGTAAAATTTTAGTGCTAACTTTTAAATCAGAAGATCCATTTCTAGCTTTACATGTTTTGGCAACTATCAACCTACTTCATTTCCTCTCTGTAAGGAGGAAAATCTTTATCTGCAGCTTAAGCCTGTTGCAAATTAATTGGGTGATGAAAAGTGCCATAAAAGTGCCACCTCGTGTAGACAGTGAGTGTAATCTGAGTGGGTTTTGATAATGTATTTCTTAATGATCAAATTACACTGGATTATGATCGTGAGGAGGGTGAAGCACAATAGCTCGGCTTTACAGGCTCGGGCTGTACAATTGTCACATGTTACTTTACACTGCAGGGTCCTTCTGTGTCACACTCAAAGCACCCATTAGAGCTGATTTGGTCACCGTTTTATTTGTATTTCTCACCAATTTCATTCACTCTCTGACCTTGGTTCATTTTTACACTCAGTGTCATTTGAAGGTGCTGAAAGTAACAGGCGTGCTCCTGTAATTATCAACATGCTCTGTAATGAAAAACTTCTATCATTAAAACATTGGTACAGTGGGGACCAGCAAAGGCTGTACAGGCAAATATCCTGGGATGAACATCTGACCTGGAAAACTTCAGCCTGAGGCAACAAGTCTGGAAGAAGTTTGTGCATTTCAAAAACAGGGTCTTAGAAGAGCCTGTATTCATCAGCTGAGCCATCTGCACAAACCAGCTTCTATATTTTAATATAGAGATGTTCTTCTAATATAACGTTCTTCTAATACAACATTCTTCTTGGGCAGTGGATGAAATGAGGCCCGGTTCAAGGTGTTATGCCCTCTTGAGTGGGAAGTTTCCCAGACTTAAGGGCTGGATTTGTGGTCCTCTCCCTTTTTATTTTGCCTTTTCAGAGGAAAGCTTTTTCTTCTAATGACTTTTAGTTTCAATTTCTGTGTAAAATACCTCATGCTGAAGACAGAAAAAGACTGAGTGTAAGAATTTAAGCCAAAGGAAGGATTAGACTGGAAATCCCAAAACTGTTCTGCTCCTGATACTGGAATTAATGAGAAGCTGGTTACAAGGGTTATTTTGAGACTGCCAGCCGCCAGTGTTGCTTCATTTGTGGGGGAAATGTCTCCCATCCCCACTTTTCTGTGAGAGGAGACACTGAATAGTCACCAGTTAGTATCTCCTGTGCTATTTATAAGCCAGTTTCTTCCCAAGCCCTCTGCGAAGGTGCTCTTCTACTCATATGTTCCTAAATTTCATCCCAGTTTTATTTGTTTGAATCAAACTTTAGGCTTGAATCAATAAATAAGTGTGAATATTTTTTTTTTAAGCAGGAATGATCTGGCTAATGTATGTAACTCTCTCCCCACCCCCCCCCATCTCATCAAACCATGTCAGGCTTGCAGGATGGTATCTCTGCTAATGGCGAATGCCCATTAATCAGACTGGTTTGGCCACTGGGAATCTCACTGTGATGCTGGGAATTCCGGGGAGTGTGTATTTATTTACAAATCTTCCTGCTTTACCTTAAGCTTAAAGTTGATTACTAGAAGACATTTATATTGGATAAGTGGTGTAGGTGTTTGTCTTGTAAATAAAAACATTTAAAGTTACACCAAATAAAAATGTCTTAAATCAGAAAAACCCTGGAAGGCTGAGGTAGCAGCGTAAGATTTTTGCAGTGTTAAAACTAACAGCAGAAAATACCCTTTTTTAAAAATGTATTTCTTTTTTCCTTCACCCTGGTGTATAAATCACCTTTTAAGACACAATTTGGCCAATTTTCCTGCAGGGGGAGGTGTAGAGTCACAAATCTGCTTCCCTTCCCCCCCCCCCCCAACCTGCTGCTCCTTTTCGGCCTCCTCCCAGTTTTTCGTTAATACCCGGTAGTAAGATCACACCTATGAATTATGGCTTTTTCTACGGCACTGGAATTGTATATGATGAGTTTTATTAACCCCAGTCGACTGTAAATAAGGAGGAACCATGTGGGTTTATTGTTTGATTTAAAGGTGTTCCAGTGGCAGCTTGCAAAAGGGAAACCAAGGGAATAAACAGTGAGAAGGGGAATAAACAGTGAGAAGGGGAATAAACAGTGAGAAGGGCTACATCAGAAGTCTCTTTTTTTTTTTCTTGCTGGTTGATGTTTTCTTCGGTGTTGGTTTTTTTGTTTGTTTGTTTATATCCATTTGGAAGGTATTTGTGGACACAGGTGCTTGAATCCTCACATACACAGGGAAATACAGCAGATAGAACCACCTGGGTGGTGGGCTTTTGGAGTTATTTTTCATCATTACTGAGTTTTGAATGCATTACATGTCCATTTTCAAACTAAGGATGAAGCTGGGCGTAAGAGGTCCAATGTTCCTGTAACTATTTTTCTTTCAAAGCTGTAATCTATTTATATTGCTACAGTCTCAGTAAAAGCCTTTGAGTGGCTGAGTAATTTCTTGTTCAATTTGTGTGTGCACCAGCCTGGGGAGGAATTTGTAGGATGCTCTTCTGATATGCAGGCAGGCTGTTATTTTTACATCTAAAAACCTTGATATTAGAGCTTAAAAAAATGCATTCTATGCATTATCCATACCTTATTTTGGAAAAATTCATACCTTTGTTTGGAAAATACAATTCCCTGGCAGTGGTATGTTGGTTTGTAGTAGCTATTTGAGTTTGTGCCATATTATTTTAATATTATTGTTATTTAGAAGGTGCTTATTACCCCTCTGTCACTGGTTTTACAAACAGTAGTGTTAATTCCTTGCATTGGCAGCTTGTGAAGCTCAAGGCAAGAAGGAGATGAGCGCAGATGGTATTCTCCTCATCTTCCCCTCCCTAGCAGTGGTTGTTAAACACTGAGCTTGGTTTTGGCCCTTATCCTCTGAGGTTTGGACACTCTCCTGAGGCAGTAAGTGAATTATCTTTATGCCATTGGGAGTTTGCTGTTAAGCTGGTGCCCGGACTTACTTGATAATGGAAACTGAATCTCCAGTCAAAAAAAATCAATCCTGCTTTTGTGTGTTCGAGTGAGTCTTGCCCAGGGATGGGGGATGATAAGCTTGCTCCCTTATGGCTTCACTGGCAACGTGCCCAGGTGTCCCTCAGAATCCTGGTTTATATCAACACTAGTCTAGCCAGCAGGACTAGGGCAGGGATCATCCCCCTGGACTAGGCACTGTTGAGGCCACCCCTTGAATCTGGGCTCAGTTTTGGCCCCTCACTGCAAGAAGGACCCAAAGAGTCTGGAGCATGGCCAGAGAAGGGCAACAAAGCTGGGGAAGGGTCTAGAGCACAAGACTGGTGAGGAGCAGCTGATGGACCTGGGATGTGGTTCAGCCTGGAGAAAAAGAGGCTTGAGGGAGACCTTCTCAATCTCCACAACTCCCTGGTGGTGAAGAAGGAGGTTGGAGCCAGGTGGGGTTGGTCTTTTCTCCCAAGGGAGAAGTGATATGACAAGAGGAAACAGCCTCAAGTTGCAGCTGGGGAGGTTTAGGTTGGACCTGAGGAACAATTTCTTCCCTACAAGGGTTGTCAAGGCCTGGCCCAGGCTGCCCATGGCACTGGTGGGGTCCCCATCCTACAGGGGTCTCAAAGCCATGCAGATGTGGTGCTGAGGGCCGTGGTTTAGTGGTGCCCTGGCAGTGCAGGGTTAAGAGTTGGACTCGATGATCTGTGCCCACCACAAAAGTGGTCTCTGAGCCTGGCATTTCCTCTAAGAGGATGGCTGCTGCTTTAGTAATTGTTTCCCCCGTGAATTCTGATTGGAGCTTTCTGGGGCTTTGTTTTTTTCCTCCTCTCTCTTTTCTGTAATTTCAACCTCCTTTTATCAATCTAAACCCCACTGTTTGATAGTTCATATCGAAGTCATCATTACCCAATATGAAGATGCAAGACTGAAAGAATTTCCTAGGGCAGTTTACACAAAAGGGAATATGATGTGGTTTATTTTTCTCAGTCCTTTGAGAAAATCTCTTGGAGGATGCATAAAGCAAAGAGCACTGATAGCGCAGCACAGATACAAACCTGATGATCTCACTCAGATTCTGTTGGGGTTTCCGCTCCGGTGCTTTCCTTAAAGGAGCCTTGTCAGGAAGAAAAATCACAGTGCTGGAAGTGGCTTGTGCAATCAATCACCAGCCACTGAGAAAGTGGGGAATCAGCTGGATTCCCTTTGGAATTCAAGCCAAACACACTTCAAAGAAGCCGGCGTGTCTTTTGGCTGGTATTTAATCATATATTTGGTGCCTGGCTCCCTGTTGCAGTTTCTTAATGAGACTTGACTTTTGTAAGGTGGCTCTGGAGGGATGTATACATAAATTGCAAAAGAGCCCAGTGAGAATCTTTTATTTCTCATAACCCTTTTTTTTTTTTTTTTTTGAGGGGATTAGATGTGTTCCTTTGTCAAATTTATTAATTTTCACACAATTTCTCTGTCCTTTCTCTCTTCTCAGTCCTCTGTGGGATCCACACTGGATTTGGTTTGTGGCATTTAGGTTGGATTTCCTCAGAGAAAGAGCCAAACTGTTCACGTTGACTTTCTGGAGTAGACTCAGGGAGCACATCAACTTTCTTCTGTGAAACTTCATTTTGTTTTCAGATGCAAGAGTCACTTTTATCTATGAATTAATCTAGACATCTTTCTCAAAAGACATCAGAATTGTTTGCCTTTTTTCAGTTTGCTTGTTGTAGGGTAAAAGAAAAATAAAAAAGGAGAGTAGTGGCCCCTCAGTCAGGTTTGCTGCTATTTCCAAATGAGTTTTAGGAACATAAAAACTATAAAAAGTCTGTGTTTTTTCTCAAGTTCCACATAGTTATCCTTAGCTCAGCGTATCACTGGGGGAAGCAAAACTGGTTTATCTCTGGAGTTGCGAACAGTGTTCACTTCTATCTCATGATGTGTTTTGATCTGTTTTCTCTTGAGCCCAGCTCTTTTAGGTAATTCCTCTGGGTTTTGACAGTCTCGGCAGTGTCTGGTTTACCCTTTTCTTTTGAAGGTCCATCCTCCACTCAGCTCTTGCTCTGCTGTTCAGTGTTTCTCCCTTCTCAACCCTGTTCTCACCAGGCATTTCTGGAGTGTGGGAGTGGAGTACAATGTCCTTCTGGTCTTAGAAGTGTGAAAAAGCTCAAAGACAGATTTCAGTGTACATAACGATGAGGAGTTTATCCTTTTAAGCTGTATTAGGTACAAAACAGCATAGTGTCCTTTAGTTTTGATGAACTGAAATCTTAGTGGTTAAATAGTTTTGCACTGTCTGCTCTTAAATCCATATTTACATGTGGGCATTTCCTACCTTCTGTTACAGAGCAGAATTTGAGAACATTTGGATCTCTGATCTGTGCATTTCTGTCAGTTTAGCTTAATTGGATGACTTTTTATTTGGACTGTGATTTTTTTGTTGCTTTGTTTGCTTTGTTTGCTTTTAGGGCAGTTGAACCTTTTTTACAAGGTGTTTGACTTGAAGTTGTGTGCACACTGAAATCACACCTCTAGTATAAATCTGGCTGGATATTCTGGAATTTAAGAAAATAAAATAATAAAAAAAACCCCAAAACAGAATGGCCTTACAAAATGTTCTTCTTCAACAGCTGAAAAAATTATCAGTTTTTTTTAAGTGCTTTCAGAGATACTAGATTTGGTCAAGCATATTATGCTAGAGAAATGTGTTTGCTACCAGTTGCAGGTACAGTCCTTGTGCAAGTAAAGCTCAGCCTTTCTAAAAGATGAGAATACTTTGCACCTATAATGTCTCCTGACATGACTCAGTCCTTCCAACTGCAGAGTTTCATAGAGTCTTTGACTGGTTTGGGTTGGAAGAGATCTTAAAGATCATGTAGTTCCAACCCCTCTGCCATGGGCAGGGACACCTCCCACTAGACCAGGTTGCTCAAAGCCCCATCCAACCTGGTCTTGAACACATCCAATGATGAAGCATCTACAGCTTCCCTGGGCAACCTGTGCCAGTGTCTCACCACCCTCAGAGTGAAGAACTTCTTCCTAACTTTTAATCTAAACCTCCCCTCTTCCAGTTTGAAGCTGTTACCCCATATCCTATCACCACAAGCCCTTGTAAAAAGTCCCTCCCCTGTAGGCTCCCTTCAGATACTGAAAAGCCCCAGGAAGGTCTCCCTGGAGCCTTCTCTTCTCCAGGCTGAACAACCCCAACTCTCTTGGCCTGACCTCCCAGCAGAGGGGTTCCAGCCCTCCCAGCATTGCTGTGGCCTCCTCTGGCCTCACTCCAACAGGTCCATGTCCTTTTTGTCTTGGGGGCTCCAGAGCTCCAGTTTCTCCTTTCTGATATCCAATCTTGACCTGTGCTGCTGACTGGTAGAGGGCAGTGTGAACTGCTTCTGCTCTGGGGTGCTGGAAGCTGAGCCTGCGTCTCCATTGGTGGTGTGTGTCAGTGCCATGGTTCTTGGGGCTGGAAGGAGGTGGCCTGGAGCTGTATCACCGTCACTGCTGCCCCGGCTCCTGTGACAGTTCTCACCTTGCTTTGCTTCTGCGCTTCTGTCATAATATTGACCTGTAAACATGGAGCTTTTCTGCCAGTTGCTATGGTTACCTCTCAGCTACTCGCAGCTGAGCTGTAGAACCGAGGAACAAGCCATACATTTCAGGCATGTAATGAAATGCACAGCAGCGTGTTAAACTTTTAAACCCGACGTGAATATCACTAAGCAACATCCATCCGTGATTTGCCATAATTGCTGCTGCAAGCTCCTCACGATTGAAATGCTGCGGCACAAATCTTTTCCCTCCTCCGCTTCCAATCCGTTTGTCTACCAGTAGCTTTGCAATATCTCAGCCCTGTGATGTTTCATAGTCCCTTTGCAGGTCCAAAGAGCTAAGTTTGACCTCTTTAAATTATTCACACCTTCAAACTGGCAACAGCTCCAGAAATCTGCTTTTGTGCGTATCGCCCGTTTCCTTCTCATTCACTCCCAGAAACTTTTGATTCTTCTGCCCTGGTTCCAAAATGTGAATCCAGCTTGTTTCCTCCAAGCTTTGGAAGAATTGGTTCCACCACAACAGCATTAAAATGTGCACGTAGTTGGTGCTTGGAGCTGTTTGCTCCACTAACTGCACCAAAAGGAGTTGATGCCTCAAGTCTTTTGAGCTGGTAGTTTTCTGCTCAGAGGTCTTATTTAGCATCTATCTTGAACAAGGCATTTTATCTGTCAGTTTAAGAAGTAAAATAAAAACCAGACGCTGTTTACATGAGGGATGTGGTTTAGTGGTGACCTGGCAGTGCTGAGTTAATGGTTGGACTCAATGATCTTGAAGGTCTCTTCCAACAAGAACGATTCTGTGACTCTCTATGTCCACACTCCAGGCTTCAAGTGAAATGATTAATTACATCACCCAGCCCAATTGCAATTCTGGAATTTGTTGAATTGTGCTTGCAGATCAGGTGGTTCCGAATGTCTTTTGTATTGTCTCCAGTCATCAGTCTGGTTTCCTGTGTTCTGTTCATATTTTTACTTTTCCAGCACCAGAGATACCAATCCTAGAGAGGAAAAACTGGTTGATCTACCTGCTGTACGTTCGCAGAGACTACGAGGAGTGTAAGGTAAGAGCTGCTGTCAGGACTTGGCATTCAGAAGTATTTTACTGACATCATGAAACGATAGTTGTCATAGCAGTTTTCAAATCGCCCTCTCTCCTGACTTCTGTTGGAATAAGGAGACCAAGAGAAAAAACAAATAAAAGAACTTTAATGCTCTCAAATCTTTGATTGCCTTCAGGATCCATGCGTGCAGCTCTCTGGGAGTTTGGTGTGTCTTCAGGAGTGGAAAAATGGACAGATTTTTGCAAAGCTCTCTTGTTCCAAGTGATGAATAGTGTCTTCCAAATGGGTAACAACGCAGTTCTGTAGTGCAGGTCTCTCAGTGGTACTACAGAGATGCTATGAAAAACACTTGGATTAAAATGTTATGACCAAGTCTAATAAGAAAGATCTTCATTCCCCCTGAACAAAATTCTTTCATTTTACACAAGCTACAATGCACTCAGTTTCTGCTGGGTTTGGTGGGTAGCTTGGAAATGGTTGGGTGTTTGGGATTCTAACAGTAAGTGGACTAAGGAAATGGCAAAGCTATTCTTAAACAGTGAGTTTTCCTCAGAAAATGAGCACGAGCTATTGAAGATCATGTGCATTTATCATCTTTATTAACAGGGCTAGAGGGTTGTGTCATCAGCAGAGTGATTTCCTCTCAGATCTTGGTTTAAACAGATAGAAACAAAAGTTGGAGTAACAATCTAAATAACAAATTGTTTCCCTTCTCTGTCACTCCGACTGCATTTTCCTGGTCTCCAATCATGCACATTGACTGGGTCTGTGATGTGATGTGGCATCAGAGTGCAGAAAAAAATCAGGAAAACAGAGAAAATAACCAAGCAGATGCTGTAATGGCAACATTGCCATTACCCATTGCCATCACATCTGCATCAAGCATGGAAGTGAGCAAAATACAGAGGGAAAAAACATGAAGAGAAGACACCTAATACACATTTGCTTGGCAGGAGTTGTCAAAGGCACCAAAGCCTTTCCTTGGAGCTCACAAAGCAGGGATTCTGTAGAAAACTTGTAAGAGTTTGACACCAGCCTGTAGCAGTGGCTTAAATTGCTCTGATCTCCTCGATTTCAGTAGAGTTTGGGCGTTTAAGTCCATGAATTTTCTTTTAAGACTCAGTTAAGAAACAGGTGACCTGTGATGCTGTTAAATTTGGTCTGAATCTTGCTGGATGCTCTTTCCCATTCAGTGCTTTGAAATGTTTCCTCTCAAACATGATTTAAAAAGCTCCCAGATTTTTTTAGTGATGCAAAAGGCCAAGAAAAAACTTGTTTGTTTATCAACATAGTGAAGGCATTAAATTGATTTTTAACCTTTACGGTACCACTGCTGCCACTATTTTGGTATCACCAAGCTTTTGACAGGTTTTGCTGCTCGTTAGAGCGAGAGATTAATAACTCTGGCTGTTTGCTTCTCCTCTCCTTCCAGCCAGCAAGATGCAAGGTACACATCCCCTGGGAGCCTGCAGCTGCAGCATCCCCATCGCTCGCAAAGGAGTGAGGGGAGAGCAGGGCTGGCCCCCGCGAAGTGGTGATCATCACTCAGTTCTCACTCCTTATATCTAAAGCCAACAAATGGTGTTTTCTGCTTGCAGCATCCATTCCAGCCCTGCCCCCTACCCGTTTTTCACAGCAGAAGTCTTCTGCTTCTCTTAGGTGCAAGGAAGGAATTATTAAAATTACCAGATGCTTTTAATTAATTAAAATGGTTCACGCTGGTTGGTCTCCTGCCAGCATGTCTAAATTCTGTTGGCAAGTTAAATAAACTTGGGAGGACAAGCTGGGATTACTGATCGTATTTCTCAGCTCAAGGCCTTTTGCCATGGGATTTTTTTAGGGTTGATGGAATTAATTGGATCTCTACAAGATAGCTCTCTATTGCCCTCTCTTGCTCTGAGGCGCTGGTTTTATGTCATTGGAGTAATACAGATGAAGCCTGAACCTGTTCCTCCTCTCCTCCTCTCCTTTCCTCCCACTTCACAGAAGTGCCACATGAGCACCAGGTTAGGACAGAAATCTTTCTTCCCTCCCCCTTTGTCTCACATTTCCAAGCAAAAGAGGAGTCCTGGAGCAGAAATTACACTCTTGATTCATAGCCAGAGTGCTCGTCCTCCCAAAGGTCACTCTTTTCACCCAGTTTGCTGGGCTGAGTCTCAGCTCAGGTGTGACTATGGAATGTAACCCAGCTGCAGCTGCACCCCAAACTGTCGGTGCAAATGCAGCCAGTGAGAATTTACATTTTCATCATTTTCCCTCCCCCTTACTTTTCCCTTGTACTCCTCGTGTGTTCATTTGGCTTGTTCACTGACTCAGCTGCACTTGCTCCTATTCAATTTATTTCTTCACAAATGACCTCGAGTAGATACCCTTATCAGCAGAGTATGCTTCCAGAGGTTCCCTATGGCATTTTCCCCAGGTAATAACTAATTATCTTTGGTAACAGGAATGAACAGATAGATACTAAAAGGGCTACAGGATTCCTGGCACAACTCTCTTCGCGCATGGTGATGAGCACGCGCTCTTGTCGTCAACCCAGCTGCAGTCCAGTGCCTTTTGTATACATGAGGTTGTGATTTCTGGAATGGTGACCCAGCCAAGGGGCTTTTCAGGGTGTGTGGGGGGTTGCCTTTGGTAAATACTCTCTGCACTTTGTCATTTCAGGCTGTCATCAAAGAGCAGCTCCAGGAGTCTGATGGGCTCTGTGAATATGCAGTCTATGTTCAAGGTACGTCACAGGAGGCCTCCAAAAGTCTGAATTGTGCTAAAGCAGCTTCTGATTTGAAATAAGAATGAACAATAAGAAGGGGAACAGGCGACAGAAACGTGGAAAGTTCATGCAGAAAAAATATTTGTCTTTTTTGTCTGTTTGCAACACTTGGGATTTTCACATGAAATGGGCAGATGAGATTTTCTGTTTTCTCTGTATCAGTGAGTTTGTCATTGATCCCCCCTTGGCTGTGGTCTATTGGCCTTTGCCATGTTGGTTTCTGCTCGAGTTGTGTATTTGGTTGTATTACACATGTTCTGTTAGGAGCTGCCTGCCTCAGGTCATCCTTGTCTTGCTGTTTGCTTTAAGGATGGTCTTTCTTCTCCTGTCCCCTAAAATGTGGGAGAAACATGTTCCCCAAAACTTGGCATTGCAATTGAAGGTGCTGTGGCGGGGGACAGCTGAGATTTGTCAGACAAGGACATACTGCAGCATGTAGAAGCTGGGAAGGGGAGAAATCCAGACTGCATGTTAATGAGTGTTTAAAGCTGCTTTTATTTGAAAATCAGCAATTTTTCCAGGCACACACAAATCCTTTCCACACATTGTCATTCTGCCCTCAGACACAGCTTCTGCCTGAGCTTGCTGCAGGAGGGGCAAAGACCAACTGAAAGTTGTTGTTATAGATCTGTACTCCCCCTTCTTTCCCTGCTGTCAGAGAGGCACGTTTTTCCTGCAGATAATGGATTAATGGGCCTGGTATACATTGTTTTACAGCTTTGATATTTCGCTTGGAGGGGAAAATCCAAGAATCTCTTGAACTTTTTCAGACGTGTTCTATTCTGAACCCTCGGAGCGTCGACAACCTCAAGCAGGTGGCACGATCGCTGTGAGTGATATTTTAGTGTTTCACTTTCATGTGCCACCCAGGATCTTCTGCGTTTTGTTTTCCTCACAGGAATCTTAATTCCAAATGTGCTTCCTCCTTATCAACACTTGAGTTGGCTTCCAGAAGTGTGGGCTACCCTTAAAAAGCAGAATCTCAGCTATCTGCCTGGCTGCTATTGTATTTTCTTTTTCTTTCTGCTTTAAGCAAGAGAGGTAACATAGTGATTTCTAGGTCTGGAGCAAAGGATGATGACCTGAGCTGTGTAAACTTGCCATACAGACCCCTTTATGTCTCCTTAGATCATCTGTCTCCTTCCTTTGAGCCAAAGGCAGTCTGTAGAGGCTGTGAATTCATCCTTTGCATCTCCAGTGACATCAGGGAGTGCCACAGAATCTCGCAGGACTGATGACCTGAAAGGGAGCAGTGTTTAAATCATAATATTGCTGAGACCCTGAACTTCTCAGGGCTTCTCACACGAGTCTGGAGAACTAGCCAGTGGTGACTTTTCTCACTGGCAAAGGTGAGAGCAGTTGTGCAGCAGGGTTTCAAAGCCAGAAAAAATAAAAATGGAAATGCTTTTTCAGGTTTCTCCTGGGAAAGCACAAAGCGGCCATCGAAGTGTACAATGAAGCAGCTAAACTCAATGAGAAGGACTGGGTGAGTGTTTCAGCAAGCTGTGGGTTATCATGGCATGCAGATGTTTCTGCAGTTTTAGGAGGACAGCAGCAAACTCGTTACGGGCAGAGGTGAGCTCACATTGCCTGTGGTTTGAGCAGACAAGTTGCTGCAGGGCTGGCAGGGCATTGCCTTTTAGCACTGGCTTGTGAACAGTGTCTGGTTGGGATCACAGGATCAGGGCATCATTTCTACCTCAAAATTCCACACCTGGTCTTGGGGTGCAGAGAATCGAGCAACATGTTGGAGCTTTGCAAAGTGTCAGTGTTAATAGAGTCATATAATATACACAGAGGGAAGTAGGCGAGGTAGTTCCCTGTTTGGAAACCCACAGTTATTAAAACTTGCTGGAGAAACTGGGAAACCTTTTGTAATGCAAAACACTGTTGAAAAAGATTTACCCTCAAATGAGCAGAGAGGGCAACTTGGTACAGAGAGTCACTGAATTATTTGCATTGGAAGAGACCTTTAAGCTTATCAAGTCCAACTGTTAACCCAGCACTGCCAGGGCACCACTAAGTCCTGTCCCTCAGCACCACATCTCCATGCCCTACCCCTGCCCTGGGCAGCCTGGGCCAGGCCTTGACAACCCTTGCAGGGAAGAAATTGTTCCTTGGGTCCAAACTGAAACTCCCCTGCTGCAACTTGAGGATGGTGGTTCTTGTCCTGGTGCTTGTTCCCTGGGAGAAGAGACCAACCCCATGTGGCTCCAACCTCCTGTCAGGGAGTTGTGGAGAGTGAGGTGGTCTCCCCTGAGCCTCCTTTTCTCCAGGCTGAACTGCCCCAGGTCCCTCAGCTGCTCCTCACCCAACTTGTGCTCTAGACCCTTCCCCAGCTTTGCTGCCCTTCTCTGGCCATGCTCCAGCCCCTCAGTGTCCTTCTGGGAGTGAGGGACCCTAATTGAACCCAGGATTTGAGTGGTGGCCTCCCCAGTGCCCAGTCCAGTGGGACAGTCCCTGCCCTAGCCCTGCTGGCCACACTGGTGCTGATACAAGCCAGGATGCTGGTGGCCTTCTTGGCTACTTGGTCACACACTGGCTCATACTCAGCTGGCTGTTGACCAACACTCCCAGGTCCTTTCCTTATTTTACCCACCAAGCATTACTTATTTTGGCACAATGTAGGCTGACAGCTACAGGAGCTCTTCTGTATAAGATGACAAGAAGCAAAGGAAGAACATTGCAAAGGGAAATGGGTGACAGCGGGTGAGAGGAAAGGGAACTCAGCTTGCCATTAATTGTGGACATCCCTTTGCAGGTGACTTGTGCCTACAGAAGTGTGGTTCCCAAGATAGACTTGCTACCCATGATCTCCTTCCCTAAGACATCAGGCACTCACTGACTGCAGCTGTACTTTTGGTGCTCAGTACACTTAAAATTCAGGCTTGAAACAAGAATTCACTGCTGTTCTCCACAGCTGGAGAGACCATGTGGAGGAAAATATCATTCTAAGGGGGTTAATGGGGAAGTAAGAGTTTCCTTTTAAAGGTCAAGGCTTTCTAAACTGATGAAGCAGTGAAATGCTCACCAAAATAGAAACCAGGAGCTAGTGGACCTTATCACTGAGAGATTATGGAGCATGTATTTCATACCTCATGCTGATTCAGTTTTGTTTGTGGTTTTCTCCCCACAGGAGATCAGCCACAACCTGGGTGTGTGCTACATGTACCTGAAACACTTCAACAAGGTAACACAAACTGTCATCTTCCCTGCCTGGCCAATGGGAAGTGGGGTTTGTGGAAATTGCACTTCCTTTGATAGTTGGAAATGGATATGTGCAGTGATAGGTGTCAAGGAAGCTGTTTTGCTTCAGTATCCATTGCTGGAAGCAAAAGGTAGAATGAAAGGTTTATTCAAAAGAAAGGTTCGTGAGCTGTCTTTGTGTTTATTCACATGCTTGGTTACTTTCAATCAGTTGCAAGTTAGTAAAGGTGTATCAGAGTGAAATGGAGCTTAACCCTGTCTCAGGTCAGGAGGCTTTTTCTGAGCTAGGATTTTTCAGAGAGCATTTTGAGTTTAATGGGGTCTGATGCTCCTTTTGCACCAAACCTTTAGCATAAGCCACAAAAAAAAAGCGTAGCTGCGGTGCAGGCAGCACTAAATTTGTTATCTTTGTAGCTAATAAAGAACTTTTTGGAAGCTTGAAATGGGGTTTTGTTCCCAGGTTTGAGCATGCCATTCTCAGCTCTCACTTAACCCTCCCCTAGCTGAGCACTGAGCTGCTTCTGATCTTACAGGATTATTTTATAAGGGAAAAAAACAGGATTTAGAAACTTTTTGTTCCCAGTTTGGTCCAACTGCTCCCTCGCTGATGCTCATTTTGGTGGAGTCCTGCAGACCTTGCAGCAAACCCCTGCTGCATTCGCTGTTGAAGGCGTCGCTGTAAAACAAGAAACACTGGAGTGTAGGGATTTGTTTAACTTTGGGTTTATTGTCTGTACCAACAACTTCCAAACTGGGACCTGCTGGCATCTCATCTGAGATGTACTGGTCACCCTGGGCATTGGTACTTCTATGAGGGCACTGAAGATATAATGAATCCTTTGGGGATGACTGTCTCTTTGGTTGTTGCTGCTAACAAACAGCCCCTATTGCAGAACTGTCAGCATTTCTCTTTCTAAATACATCATGCATTCGGAGGCAGCAAACGTACTCTGCTGTCTTGCTGGCCAAGCCTGAGGAAGTAAGAGGAAGACACACTTCAAAGCTTCTCCTGTGTGCCTGACAAGAGCCAAGTCACTCCTCTTGGCAAGCTGTATGTGTTGCTGGAATAAGCATTTTAGTGACGAATAAACTGCAATGTACCTGTTAACCCAACAAAGCTGGAGCTTCCCTCAAACCAGACTAACTCAAATGCAGGAACAGGCCAATGGTCCTCTCCTTCGTGGGAGGTCATTGCCTCTTGGCTTGGCTTGAAGCACGTTGTGTTGCCTTTTTATGTCCCTAAAAGCATGTGGCTGCTGATGCAGAACTTGTTCCAGCCATTAGCTGGTCTGGGGTTTGCTGGCAGGGTTCCCCAAGCTCCGGGAGCACGAGTAGTTCTCTTTCTGTAGCTACTGGGGATTGCTCTTGGGCTATTGCTTCATGGAGGTCTGTGTAATCACCTCTTTATTTTTTTTATTCTCTGTGGTTGTGTGTTTAGGCACGAGACCAGCTAAACAATGCCCTGGAGCTCAACAGGCATGATCTGACTTATATGATGCTGGGGAAAATTCACCTATTGGAGGGGGAGATGGATAAAGCCATTGAAGTCTATAAGAAAGCCGTAGAGTAAGATTATATCTTTTTTTTTTCCTCTTTGCCAATGTGCCATCCTATGCCAGGAGAAACTTGGTGTCCCAGATCTGAATTGAGGACGTGATTAAAAATCTAATGGTAATTATGGAGTCTCTGTGCAGGGCTGGCACTTTCAAGCTCTTCAGCTGTCTCTGCTCTCAGCTGTAGTCCTCCTCCTGCTGACAGCACGTCAGGGAAGAAGGTGGCTGCTTGAAGCTCTGCCAAAAAAAAGCAGGGGAAAAACAAATGGACAGAGATGTCTGCGAGCAAGCCTATCCAAACCTGACTTCCTAAATCCCAAAGGTTTCTCTAACCCTGGGTGTCTCTCTAACCCAAATCGTCTCAAAAATCAGTGGCTGGGTTTCACATGCTGCTTTTGCTTGGAGCGATCCGAGTTTGAAAGGACGTGAGTAAGTTTGCATGTGACACCAAGCTGGGTGGAAGTCGATCTGCTCGAGGGTGGGGAGGCTCTGCAGAGAGGTCTGGACAGACTAGATCAATGGGCCAAGGGCAATGGTATGAATTTCAATAAGGCCAAATGACAAGTTCTGCACTTTGGCTACAACAACCTCCAGCAGCTCTGTAGAGCTTGGGGAGGAGTGGCTGGATTGCTGCTCAGCAGAGAGGGACCTGGGGGTGTTGATTGATAGCCAAGTGAACATGAGTGAGCAGTGTTCCCATGTGGCCAAGAAGACCAGTGGCATCTTGGCTTGTGTCAGGAATGGTGTGGCCAGCAGGACCAGGGAAGTGATTCTGTCCTTGTACTGGGCACTGGTGAGGCTCCGTCTCGAGTACTGTGTTAAGTTTTGGGCCCCTTGCTACAAGGAGGACACGGAGGCACTAGAGCATGTTGAAAGAAGGACAACAAAGCTGGTGAAGGATCTAGAGCACGGCTCTTATGAGGAGTGGCTGAGAGAGTTGGTGTTGTTTAGCCTGGAGAAAGGGAGGCTGAGGGGGAGACCTTCTCACTCTCTACAACTACCAGAAAGGAAGTTTTAGAGAGGTGGGGGTCGGTCTGTTCTCCCAAGTAACAAGTGATAGAACAAGAGTTTATGGCCTTAAATTGTGCCAAGGGAAGTTTAGATTACACATGAGGAAGAACTTCTTTACCAAATGGGTTATCAGGCACTTGTTTGCCCAGGGAAGTGGTTGAGTACCCATCCCTGGAGGTATTTAAGAGCATGTAGATGTAGTGCTGAGGGACGTGGCTTAGTCATGGTCTTCTCACTGTTAGGTTAATGATTGGACTGGATGGTCTTAAAGGTCTTTTCCAATCTAGGAAATTCTGTTTATTGTGTGAGTAGGCAGACTAGAGATGGTTGGTGCATGGGGAGTTTCTCCCACCCTGCACTGTTTCTCAGTACTGATTTATCTGGGTTCAGGACGTTCCTGAGCATCTGATTTGCCGATGCTCCCAAAATGTAGTTTTGTACTGGAGGCAAACACTGAAGAGAAGCAGGAGTGTGTCAGAAGCCACTGGAGGATCTACATTTTGTACAGGCTCTTTTCACATCCTGTTTCCATACCTGTCTGCCTTTGGCTGCTCTCTGGGTGGACATTTGCAGTAATCTAGACTGTTTATTATGTAAATAATCCTTGCTAAGCATCTTACCCAGGTTTGTATATCTTACCTCAGTGCTCCCCTGCCCTCCCTTCTTCCTCACTCCTCTTTTTTCCTTTCTTTTTTTCATTTGTTCTGATCTGCCTGTTACATTTTCCCTGCTGGTACTGGCACCAGGAGAGTCTGCCGTCGTTCTGTCTTTAGGTACTGTCAGGCACAGGCCCTTTTGTTCTGATTGAAGGTTTAAAGGTGCCAGTGTGAGCGTGCCCATTAGATTTCTTAGAGCTCGATAGCAGGGAGTTGAAAACTTAATTCTTCTAAGATAAGGCCACAAATACAGCATCTCTTTCTGCTTTTTCTTTTGTTGCTGTCATTTTAATCCTATTTATGACTTCAAAAGCCACTTGGAATGGGTATACTTCTAAAAACATCTCTGCTGTGTGAACCTCATGCTGGCAGCGAAGGATTTACAAGGTAGTTTCTGGGAGATGATGGCAAATCCCATTTTGTATTTCCAGGTCACTGATGCGAACTCGCTTTGAAGCTTAACAAAACCACATTACCTTATTGTGCATCCAGATGTGTTTCACAGAGCTATCTTGACTTCCCATTTGGAAAGCTCACGTGTAATATTATTCACAGGAAGTCCCCGTGGTGGCCATGGTTCTAATATTTGCATTTAATATTGAGAGAGAATTTCCTGGAGGGATGCTAGTATAATGTAGCATCATAATTCCACGTTCTGTTTTTACCTTGTCATAGAAGGGCTAATAAGCAGAAGCTCTTTGGATTTTGTATTGCAGGTTTTCTCCCGAAAACACCGACCTCCTCACAACGCTGGGGTTACTTTACTTGCAGGTACTGTTAGCTATTTCATGAACTTCATTATTTTCAAAATGACCAAGGGATTTTATTTTTTTATACATTTAACTTCTATCTACCTTCCTATGACTTACACTCATTCCTCTAAAGACTGCATTTACCATGATGGCACTTGCTTATCCCTACATTCTTTTTTTCCTTTGCCTGCTAAAAGCAAGTTGGTTTCCTGGAGCTGAGCCAGAGCAGGAATTCAGTTTGGCAATCACCCTAATTCTGTTATAAATCCTCCAAGTATAACAAAACATGATGAGTCATTACCTTGTTTCTGGAGCAGGAGTCTAGTAAGTTCTTCTCCTACAAAAGCAGCCGTGAAATTGTTGGCGTTAGTACACCACAGAAGAAAATCAGAATTGATTTAAATAACAAAGGCTTGGGTCTGTAAAATGTCTGGGAAGGACCGTCTGATTATTCCAAAAATAAGCCTCCCAAAGAGTGAATGAGCAGAGAATAGGCAGCAGTGCCTGAAAGGATTGATGGGCTGGAAAACTTGCACCATGTGCTGATTTGGAAAGTTCTTTAAGCGTTTCCCTCTTTGTTTAGATGCTCAAATGTAGATCTTGGAAAAAAAAAAATTGCCTTGCTCTGGATATAGGGAAATTCAGTAGGAGTCTTGGATGTCTTCAGTGGGTATGTGTGGATTTAGAAGGGAGTCTGACATGGGATCTGTAAGAAGCAGTGTGAGTATATAATGCTCGCCCTGTGAATTTAACCCCCAGGTCTCTGGGCTGTGATTCATTTATTCAGTTTATGGTGTCTCACCTTTAGGAGTTCTGAAAATGCTTCTGCATCACTATAATGGCTGGAGTGACAGGTGGGCTTCTCATACAGTTTTATGTCCAAAAAAGGACATCAGTATCTTGTATTTTATCCCATTTGGACTGGTACAGTTCTGGCATAACTCAGTTGAAAACAAGAGGACATAAGTGATTCTTAGAAGTCGTGTATGGGCATAGATGCACCCACTAGCACTTGCAGTCCATTAGAAGACAAGGGAAGACTTTCCCATGTGAAAAGAGTACCCCGGGGAGTGAGGAGATTGTGGTGAAGGAATTGAGGATGTGTAGAGTAGCAATTTATAGCCTCTCTTCTGGAAGAGAGGAAGAAGCAGGGAACTGTGAACCCAGAGCTTGCTTCTGTATAGAAAAAGCAGAGCACAGACTATGTAAAAATGTTTGTTTTGGTCAGAACAGTGAATCCAGCCTCGCAAAATAAATGTTGTAATTTTTAATTTAATTATCAAACAAGAACAAATGTGTGTAATGGGAGCACTGTAAAATTCACTTCTCCGAATATTTGGTTTAACTGAACCAGGAATTTTAGTGCCCCAAAAATCCTGTGTTGTCCTTCTTAAAACCCCTTACTCCTGAATTTCTGATGCTTATTTACTTCTTTTCCCAGCTTGGGGATTACCAGAAGGCTTTCGAGCACCTTGGGAATGCACTTACTTATGACCCAGCTAACTACAAGGTATCGTGAGGAGTGGAAATGAAGCAGCTGATGATGAGACACCTCTTAAAGCCAATTCCAGCATCTGAACTTTGCTGCCTATATCTAGGGTCTTGGCCTGGAGAGGCTGAACGCGTTCATGTCCAGAAAGCTTTCTCCAAAATACGTTTCTGGGACCTTTCCCTGCATGGGGAGTTGGGGGTGTGTGGAGGTATTGAAAGGGGAGGAGGCAGAATGGTAGAGGATGGTAAATGGATCCCTTTGGTTTTGAATCTGCAGTCACACCAAAACCAGGTGGCATTAACAAAAGGAGCTTACTTTGGAAGGCAAATCTTCTAGATGTTGTTTTGGAAATCCCAAGTGCATTATATTATTTGCCCATCTGCTCCTAACCTTTTCTGTGCTTCCAGCTGTTGCATACAAACATGACTTTTCCTTGGCTCTGGTCTGGAAGGCAAAGATTGGCATCCAGGTTTCATTCCTCATGGTGAAACTGCTTCTCTTTTTTAGACATGTTACTTCATTTCTCTCTGCCTGGTTTGGGTTTTTTTGGGGTTTTTTTTTCAGTCTGTACAATGTGAATGAGTATTGACACGTGTGGCTGATGAGTGAAAGATAGATGCAAGCAAATGTTCATGTGAAAACACCTTTACACTTACAAATGTTGCTTGTCACTGTGAAATATTATAAAGGGCTTCACTAGTGTGGTTGAAATAGAGTGTGTTGTAATCACTCGCTTCGTTTTGGTTTTTTTTCCCCTGCATATTTCCATTAATTTGCAGTATCAGCCAGTCAGTGTGAACCAGGCTGGCTTTGCTGCATATGGCTTCCTCAAGTACATTTTATTCTCCACTTAACTGGCCCCAAAAATATTTCAATCCGTGCTTGTTGGTAAAAATCATCTCTTGGTGCATAGATCTTCTTAGAGGCTCAGACTCAAGGAGGTGCTATCACCTCAAAACGTACCCTAAACACTTGCCACATTGCAGTATTTCTGAGGCAGCTATGATTGAGATAGTGCAGGACTTGGCTCCCTTCTTTACCTCGTCTTCTGCTGTATCTTGAGAACTTCTAGAGCTTCCATCTGCTCCCCACTGTTGGTCTTGGCAGGCCCTAGAAGAACACCTGAAAAAGCTAAATGGTTGCTCTTGAGATGGCTTTAGTTACTTTTATTCTCCTGTTATTCTTGCTTTTCTTTGGGAAAATGCAGTTCCTCAGCTGGTGCCTCTTGTCTTCTCTCAAAGGCTACCTTGGCAGCTGGCAGCATGATGCAGTCCCATGGAGATTTTGACGTTGCCCTCTCCAAATACAGGGTGGTAGCCAGCTCTGCCCCCGAGAGCCCCCCGCTGTGGAACAACATTGGCATGTGCTTCTTCGGGAAGAAGAAATATGTAGCAGTGAGTAGCTAGTTTCCTTTCTTTTTCATCTGTAGCTAACTTCAGGCAAGGACAAAGATTCCTCTTGTGGCAGAGACAGGAGGCCTGTGATACAGCACATTTATTCCTGTTTTAAAGGCTATCAGTTGCCTGAAGCGGGCAAACTACTTGGCTCCCTTTGACTGGAAGATTTTGTACAATTTGGGCTTGGTCCACCTCACAATGCAGCAGTATGCCTCTGCTTTCCACTTCCTCAGTGCTGCCATCAACTTCCAGCCCAAGATGGGAGAGCTGTACATGCTCCTTGCAGGTAGGTGAGGCTCCGCTACCCGGCTCCTGTGGGCATCCAGCTGAGGGGATGCAATGTTCTAGAGGCAGAGAGTTTGGGTAGAAGTAAATGAATGTTGAATAAAGGCTGTACTAAGAAGCTGTTTCCCAGTAGGTATAAAATCTGAGTGGTCTGTTCACTCACTGTGGTGAACAGGTTAAATAGCAATCAGATCCAGATTAAACATTCTATGTGTAAGAGTTTGGGTTGGGGTTGCCTAAGGAATGTGCATGGATTTCCAACACTGAACATTTTGGGGATCACCTCACTTAAAAGGACAGTCTGAGAGAGTTGGGGTTGTTCAGCTTGGAGAAAAGGCTGCAGGGAGACCTTGTGGCCTTTCAGGACTTCAAGGGGCCTGTCAAAAAGATGGGGACTGACTTTTGAGCAGGGCCTGCAGTGACAGGACAAGGCATATTAAATGAACAGAGAGCTGGGGAGGGACATTTTACGAGGGCTTATAGTGATAGGATATGGGGTAACAGCTTCAAACTGGAAGAGGGGAGGTTTAGATTAGAAGTTAGGAAGAAGTTCTACACTCTGAGGGTGGAGAGACACTGCAACAGGTTGCCCAGGGAAGCTGTGGATGCTTCATCCACAAAGCCCTCATCCAGGTTGGACAGGGCTTTGAGCAACCTGGTCTAGGGGGAGGCCCTCCTGCCCATGGCAGAGGGCTTGGAACTACATGATCTTTAAGATCCCTTCCAACCCAAACCATTTGATGATCAAGTGACAAAGAAGGGACCTTAATCCTGACAGCAGCCCAGACCACCCTGCTAGCACTTAGTTATTTTACCATATAATGACATTCAGAATTGTCCTAAAAACTTAGTGTGTTGTATGTTTTGCTTTGGAACAGTTGCTCTGACAAACCTTGAGGACATCGAGAATGCAAAACGTTCCTATGAGCAGGCTGTGGCACTGGACAAGTAAGTCTTCCTCAGAGCTGTCTGTCAGTTGTTTGACCTCATGGCTTTGTTTCCCCGTGCCTAGTTTCCTTTGCACATGGTGTCCACTGGTTTTTATTTTGCTGTTTTTTAGTGACTTAGAGGTGATGAGTTTGGATTCTGGGCCTCTTTTCAGTGAATATTTAGACACAGTGAAGCAGATTCAATAGAAGAAAACCAGTTGTAACCCACAGTTTGAGCACTGTGCAGAGCAGGGAGATGTTTGGGGTAAAGTCTGTTCTGAACTGGGTGGAGGGAATATTTTAACTGGGAGAATGTGGGCAGAGAGTCAGTATAAAGCATCTGAAAGGGCAGCAGTGTTGTCCTTCCTCCTCTGTCTTGTTAACAATGTCCATGTTTGCAATCTTGCTCTTGAAATCAGAGCACTGAGTTTCAGGAGTAAGATAACCTTGCAGTATTTCATCATTTCAGTCAGAAAAACAGATTTTTCTCACATTTATTAATAGTTTTGCCTCTCTCCTCAATTTACTGGGAATATTTGCATACTCACAGCAACCAGTGCACTGCTTCTGAGCCTGGGGGTCCCGTTTGCTGGCAGCAGAGCTGTGGCAAAAGTACTTTCCATCTGCAGCGGCCACCACAAGGTGGCACAAGGAGATGCTGGTCCCTTTTCCTCTGTCCTCTCTAACCTAGGTGCACTGGGCAGGCTTTATTTGGAGAATTCTGGAAGTTCCTAAGCCCATTATAGAGGGCAGCAGGTTTGAAAAAACTAAGTGTTTGAGACTGTAACGCTGCTCTCTTTGCAAGAGAGATGTTCTCAGATGTTTCCTGGGAATTACGTGGCTTGCACAGATGCCAGAGCCCTTGAATCTGTTCGCCCCGCGCAGCCAGTGCTCATCTGGCACTGAAGTTCTTCCTACTGAATTCCAAAACACATTTAATTATTAAATATACCTCTACAGTATAATCTCCAGCCGTTGTTAGGATTGTTCAGCTGACATGCTGTTTGTTTTAGACAGTTATTTTGTGGATGAATCCATGTCCCCACAGGCTTTCTATGCTGGCATATTGGAAATGGTTTGGCTGGGGTGAAGATAACCATGGTCCTTTCCATTGCCATAAATGCATTTATAGCATCACTGGGATGGTTGGCCTGGGTGCCCTGCTGGG
Source organism: Megaceryle maxima (assembly GCA_024605025.1). Taxonomy (NCBI): domain Eukaryota; kingdom Metazoa; phylum Chordata; class Aves; order Coraciiformes; family Cerylidae; genus Megaceryle; species Megaceryle maxima. The sequence continues at coordinate 18,184 of JANHGN010022684.1, read as the reverse complement.
GTCTGGAATGGAAAGCAGCCTGGAAAAAATCCTTAAAAAAAGGTTGTTTCTTCTTAGCACTGCTTCATGGCTGTCCCTCCTTTCTGTGGTTATTTAGCTATTGATTTTTTGCTAACTGTCATATTGCTTTCAGCTCTTGAAGGTGAATGAGTTTAGTGAGGTTCAACTAATTTTTAAAACTGTTCCCAAATCTGTCTGATCCCTTCAGTGTTTCATTGTGTAGCTTTGGTTTTTTCTATTTTTTTTTTTTTTTTGGCAAGGGAAAGATAATGGGTTTACTTATTTTTTCACTACTTTGCTTTGGCAAAGACAACAAGGAGGGTATTTTTTTTTCTGGTGGGATCAGTGTCCCAGTTTCTCAGTTCAAGGCAAACCAGTGGTTATAAATGCAGTCAGTTTTTTTTCTAATAGTCTTATTTCTTGGAGCACCATCATATAACTTAGCAAGGGTGGAGAGTCACAGCCAGCAGGTGACACTTTCTTTATTGAGCAGTGTTGGCAGAAGCCTTCCCACCTGTACTTTCCCCAAAGGAAGGTCTCTCTGCCTTGCCCCCCCCTACCGCGCATGGGTGCTGGAGTCCTTGGGTGGCTCCAGTCATCCCAGCCATAGTCCAGGAGAGGGCACCAGGCCCTTTCTCACATTTGTAGGTGCTCACAAAGCATTTTTCGGTGACCCGTGCGCAGTGCGAGGTGTACGTGGCTTCTCTGCGGGGAGCTGCCATTAGACAGTGCTCTTCCGTGTACCCCTCGACAGCACATCCCCTGCTCCGGCCAAATCCAACCTCTGCTCTCCCAGGTCTCATCCTGCAGCCTGAATGAGCCAAGCATCCATGGGAGCTCCTGCACTGGGGTTTTGACCTGCTTGAATTTAATCTCTTTGTTGGATAATACAGAGGCATTTTGCTTCTCCACAATAAGGGTGAAATTCAGACTGCTAAAGAACGGGCAGAGCAGTTGGCTGAATGTGGCTTGTCAGGCAATTAAGGAAAGATCAGACCTCTGAGAGTTTCACTTCTCAGTTACAGAGCCAAGGGACTCAGCTTGCTCTTTCCCTCCAGGGCAGTGTGCTCACACTCCTGACCATGACAGAGGAAAGCTGCTGTTGGAGGTTAATGTTTCCTAGTGAAGGAAATGGCTGCTGTGGAAAATCACACACAGAGCAATTCTGCCTGTTTGAAATCTTCCTGTGCTGTTGGGCACCAGGAAGGGAGGTAGGACTGCACAGGGTAACAGTGTGATCTGCAGTGCTGGGCTTCTCTGCAAGTCCTTTGTCAGCAGGTGTCACCTACATACAGTAAAGTGTGGGGATACTGGGTGAATTGGAGAGAAGAGGTGAGGAAAATGAAATGTAAACAGCACAGTCTGTAGCATGGTGGGTTGTAAAATACAATCAATAAGTGGTTGGACATGATGATCTTTGAGGTCTTTTCCAACCTTAATGATTCTATGAGTCTGTTCCCTCTGTCCCACAACAAGCTGCTCTCCTATAAACTGGGAGAGGTAAGTCAGAGAAGAGATCAGCTCTTACATTGTGCTGAAAGCACACAGTGCTGCTCTACCTGCCCCAGGAGCAAGGGGCTGGGAGACCAGGTTCTTGCTAAAACTGGTCCCGATAGGGTCCCCAAGCACAAAGAATTGGCTGTGGCAAAGAACCTTAGAGGGAGTCGATGACACAGGGGTATTTTGCTGATCTCAGGCACCAAGCACATGGGATGCTATCGTGTCTCCAGCTTTGCTCCTTGGGCACATCATTCAAGCTGGGGAAGAGTTCCTGCAGTGAATGTGATGTGTCCTGTGTGTTTGCCACAGGTGCAACCCCCTTGTCAACCTGAACTACGCTGTCCTGCTATACAACCAAGGTGACAAGAAGGGAGCCCTCTGCCAATACCAGGAGATGGAGAAGAAGGTCAATGTGGTGAAGGAGAGCAGTACTCTTGACTTTGACCCTGAGGTATGTGCCTAACAGTTGTCAGCAGGACCTAGGTAGCCACACCACAAATGAGGAGGAAATTTGATTTTGCAGGTCAGTTATTAGGAAGAAATTCTGCTTATGAGGTTTTTTTTTTTCTGAGCAGAGCAGTCGCCTGCTGAGAGCTGCCTGCTTCATTTCTGCTCTTTGAAGCCCAGTTCTTCAATCAATACACAGCAAGACAAGATTCCCTCTTAATTAAGGGAACGAATTAGTGGAGATGTTTCCCTCGAGCACCAAGGCAGTAGTCAGCTCTGCACAGCTTGCTCTTGTTTTTGCTTGTTTGTTTGTTTTGTGGGGTTTTTTTGTGTTGTTTTGTTGTTTTTTTTTTTTTTCTTTGTTCATTTATTTTTGTGTGGATTTTTGTTGTTGTTTGGTTTTGGTTGTTTGGTTTTGTTTTGTTTTGTTTTTTGTTTGGTTGTGTGCTGTTGTTGACTTTATTATTGTCTGAAGTGTTCCTCTTTACAATGGTCTTCTTTTTGCTTCTTGAGAAGATGGTGGAGGTTGCCCAGAAGATGGGAGCTGCCCTGCAGGTCGGAGAAAGCCTGGTCTGGACTAAGCCTTCTAAAGAGTCCAAATCGAAGCAGAGAGCTGCGGTGTCAGGGAAACCTTCCAGCACTCAACAACCTTTGGGCTCTAACCAGGCCCTGGGTCAAGCCATGTCCTCAGCCGCGGGATATGGGAAAACCATGCGGCTTCCCCCAGGTACCGCTCTTTTCTTCTGTTCAAAGTAGAGCTGTGGGAGGGGAGGAGAGAAATCTCCTCTTCCTTTGAGCACACAGCTACAGCACGTGTTTAGGAAGGTGTTGATTTGCTTACACAGTAGCGATGTCAATATTTGGTAACAATTTTCCCAGGTTTCTGTGTTAAGGAAGAGTGGAAGGAAGGTGCTGGCTGTGCTGCTTCATACTCTCTTGCTTTTGCAGAGCTGAGGAAAGCTAGGGAAGGTTCCTTTCCTATCTGATCCACGATGGGCAAGATTCCAGTAGCTTGCTCTGCAAAAGGGGTGGTTTCAGAAACCAGGCCTTTGGGAGAGCCCAGGAACTGACACACACGGGCAGGTTGCTGGAGAGGAGGGAAATGAAGGACAATTATCTGAATTTGTATTTATTTATCATTTCTGTTACAAAAATAACTTCAACTGCATTGCTTTGAAGGTGTCCCTCCAGGTCCCGCCCTCACAGATGTTGCTGGGTTACTTTTTAGTGCAGGCTGCTGGGCTGGCGGTTGCTCAGGAGATGGTTTTAGCCTTAAAAGGCCAATAGCTCTGCCTGCTGCTTCATGCTGGGGCTGGCTGGGAGCATCTCCAGAGCTGCCATTCACAGCCTGACCTCCTCTCACCCCAAGGAGGAAATGTGCTGGAGATGCTGCTTGTCATGGTGATTTTCTGTTGCTCTGTCTTGTTGCCTGTAGACTGAAGCAGGAGGGAAGTTGCGTATTCCAGGCCTCTTCCTTTGGCACCCCAAAGGACCTGTTCCATTTCTCAGGCACGGAATAAACTTTCCATGCCGGGAAGACTTAGGCAGAAAAGCTGAGAAATAAAATGTAACAGGAGGTTAGGGTTTACCTGAAGGATGTATTATCCAGAGAAGGGAGCTGGTTTGTAACATCAGTTCTCAGCCTGAATCTAAGTGTAGAACCAACGTCAGCATGGAAGTGTCTTGGGTTGATTTTATTCTGGAAGTAGCTACTTGAACTGCCTGGATACTCTCCCTGAATTTGCTAAAACTGTGAACTGAAAGTGTTACTGTGGTTTTGACTCCATCTTGAGTATAAACCAGCTGCAGTGGAACTGCTTTCCCTTAAAGTGAATTCCTAAGTTTATAATGAGATCCTGTACCTTAACTTCCCTTCAGCAGAACTTTTTGGGCGACTGTAAGGTCTCTGAATGGATTGCTCACAGAAGAGTTGAATCCTAATGTTAAGCTAATGCTAGACAGAAGAAATCCAAGAACAATTAATAACTCTGACTGTTCTGCATCTGTGCTGCCTGGAAGGGCAAAAAGAATAGTCAAAACCCATATAGTCATACAGTAATTTAAACTGTGTTCTCTCCCCAGGTACTGGAGCATCAGCTCCACTTGAAAAGCCTCCCTCGCTGCCTCTGGAACCAGAGTCAGGATCAGAAATGAGCCCCGAGGAGACCTCGGCACCAATGGAGGTCAAGGGAGAGAGGAAGGAAAAGCGCAAGAGCCGTCAGGCAGAGAACTAGGATGGACTCTGCTCAGGACAGGCAGGTGCAGGAGCATCTTCAGAGCTGCCTGCTGACTTGTGGGGAAAGGGAACTGCCCTCTCCCCTGACCCACAGTGGCTTCACCCCACTGTCATTTAGTCTAAATGCAGCTGTTTTAATCATTTTAGCACGTGGTCTCTACCTTGTCCCAAGGAGTCAATGCAGTGATCGGAAGAGGTTTCTGCATAGTTACTGTAGTGTGGTCACAGCTTACTACAAGAAACTGGAGGCTGAGAGAGGTGGGGTTGTTCATCCTGGAGAAGAGAAGGCTCCAGGGAGACCTTCTTATGGCATTTCAGGACTTTAAGGGGCCCGTCAGAAAAATGGGGACAGACTTCTGAGCAGGGCCTGTTGGGACAGGACAAGGAGTGATGGTTTTAAACCAAAGCAGGGAAACTTAGACCAGAGAGAAGGAAGAAATTTGTAACACTGTGGTGAGACCCTGGCCCAGGTTGCCCAGGCAGGTGGTCAACGCCCCATCCCTGGAACCATTCCAGGTAAGGTTGGCTGGGCCTCTGAGCAACCTGCTCTAGTTGCAGATGCCCTTGCTCACTGCAGGGGGGTTGCACTAAATGAGCTTTAAAGGTCCCTCACAGCCCAAACTGTTCAATGACTCTATGATTCTGTGATGGAGATCCATCTCTCCACAGGGTTGTCAGTCCTCAGTGTCTGGGTGGAAGTCCTCCAGAAGGATGCAGAGGCATCCACTGTGTTTAGAAGAGCCAGCAGCAGTGACTCAGCATTCTGGACCCCAAATAGGATCAAACTCTTCTCATGGCTGAACTTGTAAGTGGCTGCAGAAGCCCTACACAGGCTGTAGTAAGGTCAGTGGTAAGATGCTCAGAGAAGAGGGGGTCAAGTTTGCTCTCCCCAGGGCAGGTGCAGAGCCTGGACTAGCCCAGCCTGGCTTACTGTGAAACAGGGGCTGGTCACTCCCCTCCTGACAAGGGTGGGACTTTCTAACCTGGAACAGTTGGGAGCTGCTGTTCCCGAGCAGGGCGATGTCACAGTCACAGGACATGAGATGCTTTCCAGCCCACATTTCCCTCAGTGGTGGCAGTCGTGAAACATGGGGGAGCTGCACAGTGAAAGTCTGTCTTGAGGCAATTGCTCCATTAACATGCAGAGGATGGATTTTTAAGCATCAGCTTCTATGTGGTAGCTAAGAAAGGTGCAAAGCTGGCCCACGGTAAGGCAGGAGTTCAGCTCCTCTGCTCTGGAAGCAGGTTCACTGCAGCAGCAAAAAACTTGGCCAAATTCCTAATGATTTGCTGAGAAACAGGGTAAATGAGCCTCAGTGAAGCTCTGCTCGTGCCATCAGAGTTCTTCCTCGGGAATCTGTACTGCCCAGCGTGGGAGAAAGCTTGGTTTGCAGGAAAAAAACCCCAAGAGGATGAGACGATACAGTCAGCCTCAATGTTACATTTAACTTGGTTTAGTATGGCAGCAGCCGTGCTCTGAATAATTTCGTTGTGCCCTCCTTGCAGCTGCATTTACATGTCATTTATGGTAGCTGCAAGGTGGCAAAGCAGGGACTTATAGCAGGCAGAGCAAAGAATTTGAATGCCCGTGTGATATGAGGTGTGCTTTGAAAATGTTTCTATCCCTGAATGGCAAAATCTTTGCTTCCTTTACTCTGCTACTGTTAATTTTGTTGCCTCTGGGATTTATCCAGACCTTGGTATGGGTCCTCAAATCAATTGCTTTTGGGAACTAAAGGTGGGATCATCATACCTGACATCAAGAACCAGTAACTGGGTTAAGTGTAGTGTTTTCATACTCCCCTCTGGGTACCACGAAGCACAGAAAGCTGACATTGCTGTGGGACTTGTGATAGGACTCAACCTAACAGAGTATCTAGTGCTTCCCCAACAAAACCAAAGCTTCAGGTGCAGTGTAGTTGTATTTTAGGCTCCCCAGCTTTTACAGCTCTTACTTCCTGTGCTTACTGTTGCTTTGTATCGCTCCATAATTAACAAGCCCAACAGGGGAATATTAGTAATAGAAACTTCTCTGAAACAACAAGGTAAAAGAAGCACACCCAGGGCTCTGGAGATGTGAACATCCTTCACTTGTACTTTGTGGTTAGCTGCTCTTATCCACAGTGACACTACTGCATCTTTAGAGCACAACCAGCGACTAAAGTGCCGTCCTGCTCCCTGAAGAACACTAAAAGAGCAGGAACCTTTTGCTTTCTTCTGTTCCAATTGCCAGAACTGCCTGCTTATATCAAATATGTCTTTTCTTTGTGTTCCAGCTGCCCTCCCCTACCAGGTTTTGAGTTGGTCAAGCTCCAGGGCAGCACTTCTGTAAGGTTTCCCTCATGCTAGGAGCTGAAGAAAACAGGATCTTTTGAGAAGCACTGGGCACATTTAAACAAGCTAGGCAAGCAGCAGTGTAAAGCAGGTACATTTTTATTCACATGAAACTTCTGACACTGAAAATTACTGCAGCATAACAGAGTGTCTGTGAAGAAGAGAGTAAGATTGTGGAGCAAGCACAGGCAGGGTGTGAGAACTCTGTACCTCAGCCCCAAAATGTTAGGTTAAGACCATTCCCCAGTTAAGACCAGTCTCACTAGTGCAATCCTGTTTGGCTGCTATAGGATGCTTTTCTGGGGTAAATGTTACATGTTGGTGCATATATGACAATTGGAGGTACTGTAAAGGTATTAAATATATATTTTGGTGAAAAGCTTCCACAGACAATTAAGTGATTTCTGTATGAGAAGGAGCAGCAGCACCTTGTGACTTTGTGGATTTGAACACAGCAAAAGGGAGCTTCGTGGCCAAGGAAGCATTTTTAAATATATAATTACAGATGGATAATAAATAGAAGTGCAGTTCCTCATCCTGTACCCCTGGGTATTGTGAGGATGGCACTTGCATGCAGTAAATTCACAGTAGCTTTATGAAGAGCTTTTTTTTCTGCTATCTAATGGTGAGAATGAAGCCAGACCATTCTTTCGACTGGAATTAAGCAAAGGATTTTCCAGCAGGACTACACTAAATCATTTAGGGATTTTAGAAATCACACCTTATGTTCTGAAACCTGTTTCTGGCATCAGCCATAATCCTCATTTTCTCTTTTCCCCTCCTAATTGAAATTTTAAGATGGAAAAGAATAATGAGTTTCATTCCTAGGGAAGCAGAAACCGTCTGCTTTAGGACTTTTTTTTTTTTTTTATATACCCCCTTTGTAGAAGGTGGTCCATCATTAACCCCCTTCAATCACATAGCTTACAAGGTAGACTGCAGCTTGAGTTCCTCACAGGAAACAAACTCCAGGGCACTAAAACAGCACTGCCTGGACAGCAAGACCTGGCTTCAGCCAAGTGTAACAGTATGTCCATCCATCAGCATGTGTTCAAGCCAGACAAGATCTGGTTTTGAGGTCCCTGAGACAACTGGATGCTGATTTAGGACACTTGCCCCACTCCTGTATGTTATCTTGTTTGCCCTGTTGTGGTCACTGACTAAGCAAGGTGGACCTTGGGTCCTACTCAGGATGCTGTGCTTGAATAAGATGTCAAAAATTTAGACTTCCTCATTGGAAAGCAGGTTTCAGTTGGCAAAGCCTCTTCTACAGAGACAGACAAGCCTCGGTGCTGAATGAAGAAAACCAAACTTCCCTGAAATTATGAGGTTTACACATGAATGTGCTTCAAAAAGAGCACAATATTATTCTAACATGTAGTTCATCTGCCAAGAGTGATAGAACAGAAAGCACAGTTCTGCTACAAGGAAAGCTCCACCGCTCCCTCAAACCAAACTGCATCAAAAAATCATCAGTGTTTTTCCATTTGAACCCAGTTTTACCCAGGCTGCGCTAAGGAGCAACTTTCCTGAAGATTTCACAGGGGAGGTTTTCAGGGGAATTGTTTTGTTTCCCCCACTTGCATTTTCACGAGATCATTCCCCCTTAGCCTTCAAGCACTTGTGTCCTTCAGCTGCTAGGAGATCGTAGCACAGGCCGATACCAGGCTGAGTTTTTAATGCAGCCATGAGCTGTTTGGAACAGATGCCTTTCCGAGCTTCTGGCACAGAAGGTAACAGCCACGCGTGCGATCTCCAACTTGTGTTTGTTTCTTTTGCTGAGAGAACATCATCCCATGAGTCTGGATCAGTAACTCCCTGAGAATTCAGCCTAGTCGGCATTTTGGACCCACCTGAGGTATTATACAAGGAGCTGCTCCACCTGTTCCAGAAGAGACCATCAGCTGATATCTCCAAGCACCCAGGAGAACAATCATTTCTGGCTCTAAGGTCAACTTTTACTAAAGAGTTTAATCGGTCCAGGTATTGCTGAAGTATAAGCAGGCAGGAGGGAGGAGAGCAGGGCAAGGGATGTGCTACACACTGACCCAGGCTGCCCAGGGCACTGGTGGAGTCCCCATCCCTGGAGGGGTTTCCAAGCTGTGGAGATGTGGTGCTGAGGGACAGGGCTTAGTGGTGAACTGACAGTGCTGGGTTAATGGTTGGACTTGATAAGCTTAAAAGTCTCTTCCAACCCAAGAACGATTTCCAATCACTAGAGAAGAGCACAATTAATATGGGTGAGACCTTAGGCTAATTAGTCTTAATAGAAAACCATCTGCAGAGCGTATGGACTTTAGGTTGGGAAATGGAGTTAGTGTTCTGCCCCTGGATGCCAGTAGCTGAGAAGTGGAGTTGGGCTCTATAGCAAGATCACTTTTGATCAAGGGCAAGACAAAACCCCAAATCCAGCGTGGCTGCACTGGCTCCAGGCACATAAGATGTGGAAATATTGACAAGTTGTATCATCTGACTGTCACAACCGTGAGCTCATATATGCTATCTTCAGCCAACTATGGGTCAATAAATATCTCCACTGCACGCCCTTCTGTCAGGGAGTGAGGCAAGCTGAAGTTTGAGTCATCCATCAACGCAGACTTCAGGGAATGAGTAACGCATGAGAACAAACAGAATTTGGAAGACAGAGAAAGGGGACCAGGGAAAGTATCAGATAATTTCAAACCTGGTTTTGAAGCTTTGGTATTTTTGCAACTTTATGGTTTCTTCACAGTAAAGAGAGACCTGGACTTTTGTAGCAAATTTATCTAATAGATTATAAAAGTCCTTGGTAGGTGAGAAGTTTTTTTTAATATTACAAAAAACTCCAAACCAACCAACCCTGCTAAATAGTTTTCACAACTTTTCTTTTCACCTACACAGACCAAAAACCCCCCCACTAGCTTTTTCCATTCCTGCTCCTCAGCAAGGTCTGTACAAGACAAAGCTGCTTTGCTTGGTCGTGGCCGTTGTCACGGCACAGAGGTGCAAGACACCTGCACGTGTGGGATTTCAAGAGCCCCTGTGACCCTCGTTGTAATTAAGCTGGGAAGGCAGAGGGAAGTCGAGCGCATCGTGTTCACAGTGTGCACCACGGAGTGGTGGCAGGCAGCGTTCAGCGCAGTTTTATTCTCATAGAGATACTTTTCAAACTTAACTTGTGGATCCCAATGGCAGATCTGATTAACAGGTCATGCTCATTAGAAATGAGTGAGTGAGTTTTTAGGTGAAGCAGATGTGCAGATAGGGCAGCCACACGGCTGTTGTGAGCTGGTACCTGGCATTTGAGAAGCGATTGCCAGTGCCAGGCACTCGCAGTGCACCGACAACAGGCCAGCGAAGAAATCCTGGCACTAAAGAACAGGATGGAGTTTATAATAATGATAATTAATTAGAGTTTAGCTTTTAGGCCCAGATGAATTCTAAGCAATAAACCCCTTTTTCATACTTGTTCACAGCACTTATTTATTCAAAGTAGTTTAAAAACCAAACAAACAAACAAACAAACTTAAGCCTGTAGCACTCCTGTTAAATACAAGCATAAAACTTAACCCTCAGACAAGTTCTGTTGGTGCAGGTACATGATTTTAAACATTTTTTTTAAGGTTTAAGGCAATACCAGTCCAATCAGCCTTGCATCTCTGCAAGTGTTTTTGGAAGAGAGAAGTCCAAACACAGCAGCAGGCCCATTGCTGGCGACAGCTTGTGTGTAGAGATTTGTTTTGTTTCCAGCTCAAGAATCCTCACAGCTTGGCCTGATGTCAGGAAAGTGGGACCCAGCGTAAGCAAAGGATTAGTTCTCCAGCTGGCTTTTGTGGTCCAGAAGGCTATGATCAGAGGTTGCAAAATAACCTTGCTAATGGCCTCAGAACCTTTTAGGTGGCTGAAAGGAGATTTTATTTATTTATTTATTTTTAAACCAAAACCCCAAGTCCCGTGCTACAACTTAATAATAATAATAAAAAAATAACCTGGATAGAAATATTTCCAGTCTTAAGAAGATCCTGCACTGAGATAAAACACTGAGACACAAGAGAAGATCAGGATGGGAGAAGCTGCAGGAAAACATAGCGCTGACTTTATTCTTCCTCTGGTATGACACGGAAGACTTTGCGCAGAGGGAAAGCAGAAGTTAAATATCCATTGACAGACAGCATTGTGTGTGCTAAGTCAGTACAAGTTACAACAGCTGTCAGGTTTTAATCCTCATGGAGCATTCCTGGTGGTGTTTTCCAACAGGGGACCATCACTGCCAGTGAGATGACAAGAGATAATGAAACAGGTCACTCAGTGAGGAGGAGCCTCCTCCCCTCCACTCAGGTGCAAAGATTGACCTGAAGAGACCTACAGCCTGTGGTACAGCACAGCTACAGGTTTTCTTACCTGGAAAATGCTATTGCCACTTTTGGGGCCTTCCCTAATTTATTAACCCTTCTGAATAGAGGGCAAGGAGACTGAAGAAAATTGCACAACCATTCTTAGACAAAAAAAAAAAAATTAGTCTCAAACCCTTGTAAAACACCAGATAGAAACACCCACTGTTAGCAAAGAACACCAGCTGTAAGCTCACCCCCTCCTCCCCCAGCCAGAACTCTCAGGACTCTTAAGTGTCCAGCAAACAGGTATCGGTTTGTGGTTTACCTGGCAAGAAAATAAAGCAGTCTCCCCAAATATAAACCCTGATTATCTTCACTTCTTGTTGCCCAAAAACTAAACACAGGCTGCTAGGGCTCAGCTGAATCCTTTAGTCACAGAGACAAGATACCCCAAGTAGTCTACACAGCCTTGAGTCAGGTTTTCGTCTTGGCGTTTAAGGAGCGGGTACAAAGGTGCATCACATTTTGGGACTCTGGCTCCTTCTGATGCTGGGGGCACCAAGGCTGCGAGGTAATTTCATCACTAAAAGGTTTCATCATCACCACACCAAGTGAGCAGAAGGTTTTCTCTTGCCACGCAGCTATGTGCTGTGAGGAGATAATGCAAGAGACTTTTAATTTCTCGAGACGGGGCCAAGTGCTGCTGAGCTCTCCCTGGGACCTGCGCGCAGGAAGTTCTCCCTGCTGCTGCATTTTCCAGCACTAACAGATGAGACCCATTCAGAGTTACAAACAGCAAACCCACGCCAAATGGGGATTTCGATACTCGCCTCCCTCCCTGCACACTTGAGACAAAGCAAAGCCAATTTTCACAGTAAATACTAAAATGTCTGCACCAAAATGTGAAGCATTCAAGTCGCTGCCAAGTGACTGGAATGTATCTGACAGTTTATACCTGGAATTATTCTTTGGCTCTTTTTCAGCTATATCCTGACAACACACCACACCCTGGTTCTGTTCCTATACCACCACCGGCCGAAAGCCTCACCCACGGTTCCTCAGACGCTGCAGAGGACTGGAGATAAAGGAGGGTCTTAGCCTTCTATTGAGGATATATTTCAGAGTATAGCAGTCCCTCAGCTGAAATAGCATCCCCCAGTCCCACGGTCCGGACAGGATCTTTACACACCAAAACGGGAGTGAAATGGAAGGAGATGCCTTCTCTGTGCCAGCGCACCACTGGCTCATCTGGATTTAAAGAGATTTTGGAAGGCATCTCTATCTGGGAGGTCAAAAACTCCAAAGGAGCTTTAAGAAAGACTTTGCTGGTGTCGATGGTTTCAGTGGCGCAGGCCTGAGTCCCCGCTGCTCTAGCGCCAGCGGCCACAGCAGCCACCTGGTTGCCCCAGTGCCCATCCACCGTGACAAGGATATGATAGGCTAGGGTGTGGAAGTGGATCCGTGTGAGGTCAGAGGCACGTTCCGCTGTCTTCCCGTGCTCCTTCAGGATCCAGAAGAGGATGTCGCTGACAACACCCACGTCGGGAACTCCGCTCCAGGAAGTGAGGGAGGCGTGGGGCCCGGAGGCGGACTGCGTGAGAAACAGCAGCTCCTGCTCGTTCAGCCCAATGGAGTTCACCAGGGGAAAGACCTGCTAACAGAAACATGGGAACAACAGGTTTTCCTTCAGAGATGGGATCAAACTTCAGCCTCCCTCACTTCAAGGTGTTGTTTTTATAATGCTGCATGACTGGCTCTAGCACAGCATGCTCAGAAGGGAGCACCCAGTTTCTTGTGGAGGTGATGGCCAAAGTCACTGCACAGGCTTCCCCAGTTCAACGAGTGTGCCAGAATTACTTGGCCAAGACCGTATTTCAGGCCAAGGGTGCACACTCATTTTGCATGCTCAAAAAATCCTCACTCTGTGCCAAAAATGGTCTGATGACACCTCCTAAATGAAACCTCCCAGAGAGACCTTTCCAAAAGGAATATTCTCTCTGAGCTAAAGAAAACAAATCTGCCTTGTGCTAAGAAAAGACAAGTGACAAAGAGCGTGTTCTTTCATTTTTGTTACCTGATGCATAATGTTGCTCATAAAATCTTGATCGGTCATACTGGCCAGCTCCAGGTGTATGGGGATGTCAGTTGGGATATCGGAGATGGAGGCCACAGCCTACAGGGGAATAAAAACCAAAAACACAACCCTAACACACTTAGTCATTAAGAAACAGAAAGGACAAAGGGGGGTTGGCTCAGAGATACATGTAAATAAAATGAAAACTTGGTGTAGTTCCTTTGGGCTCAGAGGAAAAAGCTGCCTCTTGGACTATCTTTCTTACACAGATGCTGCTTAGGAATGCAGGTCTTGACTAGAACCTTCATCATCTTAAGTATCCGGGGTAGAAAAAGTGCTCCTTTTAGCATTCAGTGCTAACAAGATTTGTGGTAGATGTGAAGATGCAGCCTATGGACAAGTTCAAACATGGGAAACCATGACTTTGCCATGAAGCATTTGTTGGAATAGAACTTAAGGAGACGCTGGTGTTCATTTCACCTCCATAAGTCGTCTTTGGCGCATCTCCTTGCTCTGGCCTTCCATCATGTGAAGTCCTGAAAGTACCACGAGATCTGGCTGAAATTCATCCAAGCTGGACACAAACACTTCCAGCATATTTAAGGCGCCGTTTGATAGGTCATGGGAGAAGATGAAGCGGTTGGCATTGGGTGCTTGTACTTGTCCCCATTCTTCACCTAAGGGTGAAGCAAAGAGATGCCAGTTAACTCAGAAGGGAAGTAAATTCACCACGTCTCTGGAGATTGTTTTGGGATATCCTGCTAGATTCCAAAGGCACCATGTGACTGTGCCCCATTACAGTTCCTGTGAGCCCCATGAAAAGTCTTCCTCTTTTTCTGGACAAAAAGAAACATAAGGGAATAAATAAACACAGGTCACAAAGGGCAGCTTGAATAGGAAGAGGGCTCTTGAGCCACGAGCATTTTTGAGGCTGTGAGAGGAAGAATTTCCACCTGAGAACCAGTCTCTGTATTTCTTCACTTGGCTCTCCCAGGCTGAACACTGGTTATACTGTGGAGGATGTGACCAGAATTTGTGGAAAAGCCACTAAACCAGCATTGACAGCCATCAGTGCTGCCTCCTCTCAGGAAAAGTCTCATGACAAAGTTGTGTTCATACAGCTTTAGAATTATACTTGTCAGCTCTGCTTAGGTCATGCATCACAGGAGAATGAAAAGCCCACTTGGATTCTATAGGTTGTGGCATAAAGGAGTAGAGACAAAGGGCTGTCAAGGCAGCCGCAGGAGGCAGAATTTACAGCAACTGTCTTACAAACGGAAAAAGTTTCTGAAGACTTTTAAATGTCTGGTCACCTTCTGCAGCTCCCTGAAGTGTATGGAGTGACCAGCTTAGCCCAGTACTGATAACTGACACGGTCTTAGAATTCACCGATTCAAAACCCAACAGCTTCACATCTTAGTGATGTTTGGAGTTCCCATCTAAGGTTCAACCTTTGGCAAGGTACCTGCTTGATACTCCAAAATGAGATGGAATTCATCTCTTTCCTGCATAGACTCAGGTGGCACGACCACATTGTCATCAAGTAGCTCATGGAGTTTAGGACCAACCGGGCCACAAAGGAGGATCTAGAAAACAAGACATAACCATCAAGGTTTTGCTGCCATGTCCCTTGCTATCATTTCAGAGTATTTAAGCATCAAGTAGACAATTGATTAAAAAAAAAAAAAATTCTAAAAAATCAACTATGCTTTTCAGCTTACAAGGCCAACTGTACATTTCACCAGATCTTAAGAAATAACTGCAAGTCCCCAAAATCTACAGAGAACTAAACGTGCACCTCATAAAAGACAAGCGAACAGCATCAAATTTTTGGAATGCATACCTTCAGGTCTGGATTTCTTGCAAGCTTCTGACCAATAAGAGCAGCATTTCCTCCTACATAAAGCTGTAAAACAACAGAGGCAGATATGGGCATTCCCTTGCTTTGACAGCTTTGTAGATGCTTAGTCATGTACAGCCTTGGTACAGCTTTTTGAAAAGGTCTAGCATTGCAGAAGCATCCAATCAGCTTGGTTAGAAGTGACCTTTAAGATCATCAAGTCCATCCAAGCTCTGCCAGGTCACCACTAAACCATGTCCCTCAGCATCACATCTACGCCCGTCAGGGAGCTGTGGAGAGTGAGAAGGTCTCCCCTGAGCCTCCTTTTCTCCAGGCTGGACAACCCCAGGTCCCTCAGCTGCTCCTCACCACACTTGTGCTCTAGACCCTTCCCCAGCTTCATTGCTGGACACACTCCAGCCCCTTAATGTCCTTCTGGCAGTGAGAAGCCCAAAACTGAACCCAGGATTTGAGAGGCAGCCTCCTCAGTGCCCAGTCCAGGGGGACAAAGTTAGTAAAGCTTATTGGGGCTGAAGACAAAACAATTTTACAACTCTCTGTGAGATCTCAACACATTGAGTGTTCTCTGACTTTTAAAAATATAAATACCTTCTTCAGGTAACAGCCATGTACAAATCACTTCACTCGTAACGCAAACAGCCCTTACTTCTGCACAACTTCTCGGCAGCAGTTGGTAGCTTGTGGTTTTTCAGCAGGGGTAACAAGCAGTTGTTTAAAAACTGCACCAGTACTTCCCCCAGTCTGAAATCAAGGTTAAACCTGCTATCTGTGCCCACATGAAGTGAGAGGGACTGTGAAAGTTTCTTTAGGTAAGAAAGGTCAAGCTTTCAAGTAAGAAAACTCCTACTTGAGCTTTGAAACTGAAGTATATGGATTGTCAGGAAGATCACAGACCCTCAGAGGCGACAGAAAACAGGCTGTAGAATACAGCCAAAAACCAGGTTATTGCAGAAAGCCAGCGTAGCAAACATGGTGAGAAACAAGTCAACACAGGAGAGTCTTGACCAATAAAAGGCACTGAGAGCTCTTCCTCCTTCTCAAAAGCATCTGGAAGGCAGCACGAAGCATCTTGTAGAACTTAGCTAACTGCCAAGCAAGGTATTCAGCTACATTCAGAAGACCAATTATAAATTAGAGCCGCAAAACTTTGCTTTTGAAAGGGAGGCTTCAAAATCAACACGCTTCTCAAAGCTCATCCTCAGGTGGCAGCCATACATACCTGTGCCCCGGGGTACTGGGAGGCTGTCTGCGCGATGTGGTGGAATGACTCGGCGTCGCTGAAGAAGCGCTCTGCAGCCGCCCCTTTTTCCATGAAGTGAGAGAATGCTTCTTCCAGGTCCTGCCTGGAGTTCAAGACCGCATGATTTTTTCCATTGCCAGGTTCAAGGCCGAGTGCCTCTAAGAGCTTCACGCCAGACAGAACCACATCAACACAGGCATTGACGCTGAAAGAGAGAAGAAAGATGCATCGCTGGAGAAACAATATGAGATCACGTGCTAGCCAGAGATGTTTGCTATCTGCAGTCCTCATGTTAAAGGGAAAACAACCAAGGACAAAAAAAAGGCCACAAAGGCACATGAGTTTCCTGACAGGGATCCATGCGAGCTATAAAACTTCTGCAGGACTCACCCCATGTCCATCCACACGACACTCCGAACGGCAGTGCCTCCTCAAGCGCTGGTGGGAAGTGTGCTGCCATTTAGTACCGCTCCTTGCTGACCCTTTGTGCGTGATCTGCTCCTGTACGACCTACTCTAGGTGATTCTGCTCTGGAAGGGGAGTTGGACTAGATGATCTTTTGAGGTCCCTTCCAACCTCTAACATTCTGTGATTTAGGCCACAGCAGTCAAAGCCTACATCCCACCAAATAAAGGACAGGAAAATCTCTGAGACTTTTCAGCACATGAAGTAACCAGCTCTAAAATCCTCTGGATTGCACATCAACTCATACCCTACAAGAGGGAAAAATCCCCTCACACAGCAGAAACAAGAAAACCAAGGGAACGAGAGGCTCAAGCAGCATCTTAGGACCAAGCTCACCATGACAAAGGGGTAGCAATTTTCTGGTTTATCATTAAGCAAGGGGCCATGAACCAAGTCACAGCTCCTTTAAGGGAGACACCTCTAATCATCTCCCAGCCATCTGCCTTCTCCCTCCCTGCCATTCCTCCCCTAACACACCTCATGCTTTTAATAAAGTCCCCTATCAGCAGGGGTACACTACTAATGAACTACATTTACTGCTAGCTTTGAGTTTGGTCTGTCTATAGTTTATATATATATATATATATATTCAGTTGCTTTAAACCAAAGAAAGCAAAGAACAAACTGAAGATACCTGGCTCTTCTCCAAAGAGGAGACCAAATGAAGCACTGAAAAAAAATATTTTTTTTTCATACATTCACTGGAGAAAGTCTGCCTCAACTGTAATGCAAGTGCAAGACAGACACCAACTAGTGTTCTATCATGGCCATCGAGGTGAAACAACTTCTTCCAACGCTTGAAGGCTGTCTTCTAGTCAAAGTCAAGTTATCCTGCCACGTTCTTATGTTTAAAAGAAAGTTAGTCAAATGCTATATATAACGGCAAGATGGATGGTCCAACTTAAAACCAGCATTTAAGATCAATGTCATCTTCCTGAAAAGAGAAAGGGTGCTAGATTTCCCTGGGCATGTGCAAGTGTCTTAGAAGATGACACAGATGTCATCTCTCACTTTCTTCTCTCCCTTCCCTCCCTCATCTTGACTTTGTTAGCTCTCTCCTGTCATGAAGGCTTCACAAACTTTTCTGCTTTATAAACTTGCCTCTTGTACCTATTCATTGCTGGACCATGACCCACGGTTGCCACCTTCCTGGGGATGGGCCAGCACCTCCGAGTCCCTCAGAAAATGGGCACAGATTTATTTTACTGGCTGGTGATAAGGTCTCCAGAGACCGCCTTGCCAACTGGAGCTGAACCATGCAGCGTGCTTCTGTCGGTTTTCTGGACCATTAATCCCATCAGCTGAGGTCCAGCCCTGCCTACACAATGCAGCAGGCAGCTGCCCAAGCTCACCGCCAACTCTTGTGGCCAAACACCCTTAGCAGGCCTGGAAAATTAACAGATAGGTCCAGGGAGTGCCTAACAACATTAACAGACAGAGAGGTCCAGCCATGTTACTGGACAGAGAAGTCCAGCCAGCACCCAGCCATGTTACTGGACGGAGAGATCCAGCCAGCACCCAGCCATGTTACTGGACGGAGAGATCCAGCCAGCACCCAGCCACGTTACTGGACAGAGAGGTCCAGCCAGCACCCAGCCATGTTACTGGACAGAGAGGTCCAGCCAGCACCCAGCCATGTTACTGGACAGAGAGGTCCAGCCAGCACCCAGCCATGTTACTGGACAGAGAGGTCCAGCCAGCACCCAGCCATGTT
>JANHGN010022683.1:29317-44228 GCA_024605025.1 Megaceryle maxima | reverse complement strand
TATAAAGTGGAATATATTTTATACATATATTACAAAATATATATATTATATATTTATGTATATAGGTATATAATATATATACCCAGCACATCAAACTCTCTACCCTGGACTTCAGGAGAGCAGACTTTGACCTCTTCAGGGATCTGCTTGGTAGATTACCATGGGATAAAGCCCTGGAGGGCAGAGGGGTTTAAGAAAGCTGGTTAATATTCAAGCATCAGCTCCCTGAAGCTCAGAAGCAGCACATCCCAATAAAGAGGATGTCAGGCAGAAACCCCAGGAGGCTGGCATGGATGAACAGGGAGCTGTTGGACAAAATCAGAACACAAAAAGGAACCCTACAGAAGGTCAAAGTGAGGACAGGTAGCCTGGGAGGAATATAAATTGTCCAAGCAGCCAGGGATTAATTTAGGAAGGCTAAAGCCCTGATACAATTAAATATGACCATAGACAGCAAGGGCTCCAAGAAAAGCTTCTATGGTCAGTGAAGACCAGGGAAAATGTGGGCCCTCTCTGGAAGGAAATGGGAGACCTGATTACCAGATGGCATAGATGGCATGGAGAAGACTGAGGTACTCAAGGACTTTTTTGCTTCAGTCTTCACCAGTAAGGGCTCCAGCCACACCACCCAAGTTGCAGAAGGAAAGGCAGGGACTGGGAAAATGAAGAACCTGAGAAGACCAGGTTTGAAACCATCTAAAGTATCTGAATATGCACAAGTCCATGGGACCTGATGAGATGCATCTGTAGGTCCCGAGAGACTGGGCAGATGAAGTAGCTAAGCCACTGACTGTCATATTTGAGAAGTTGTGGCAGTCCAGTTAAGTTCCTGTTGACTAGAAAAGGGAAATGTAAACCTTTTTAAGAAGGGTAAAAAGGAAGATTTAGGGAGCTACAGGGCAGTCAGCCTCAGCTCAGTGCCTGGCAAGGTCCTTCTGGCAACTAGCCTAAGACAAATGGAAAATAAGGAGATGATTAGTGACAGCCAGTGTGGTTTCACTAAGGGAATGCTTGACAAATTTGTTGGCCTTCTATGACAGGGTGACAGCGTTGGTGGATAAGGGAAGGGCAATTGATGTCGTCTACCTAGACTTGTGCAAAGCATTTGACGCTGTCCTGCACAACATCCCTGTCTCTAAAGTGGTGAGATACAGATTTGATGGATGGACCATTTAGTGGATAAGGAATGTGCTTGATGAACACACTCAGAGTTGCAGTCAACAGCTCAGTGTCCAAGTGGACAGCAGTGATGAGTGCTACTCCTCAGGGGTTGGCACCAGTGCTGTTGAACGTCTTTATCAGCAACATGGAGAGTGGGATTGAGGCACCCTCAGCAAGTTTGCAGATGACACCAAGCTGTGTGGTGTGGTCAACACGCTGGAGGGAATGAATACCACCCAGAGGGACCTTGACAGGCTGGAGAGGTGGGTGTGTGCAAACCTCACTAAGTTCAACAAGGCCCAGTGCAAGGTCCTGCACATGGGTTGGGGTAATCCCAAGAACAAATACAGGCTGGGGAATGAGTAGATTGAGAGCAGCCCTGGGGAGAAGGATTTAGAGGTCTTGGTTGATGAGAGGCTCGATGTGACCTGGCAGTGGGTGTTTGCAGCCCAGAGGACCAGCTGTATCCTGGGCCTCATCAAAAGAAGCATGGCCAACGGGTTGAGGAAGGTGATTCTTCCCTCTACTCCCTCTGCTCTTGTGAGACCCCACCTAGGGCACCCTGTTCACCTCTGGGGCCCCCCTTGCATGAGAAGGACATGGACCTGTTAAAGTGAGTCCAGAGGAGGGCCACAAAGATGATCAGGATGCTGGAACACCTCTCTTGTGAAGACAAGCTGAGAGAGTTGGGGTTGTTTAGCCTAGAGAAGAGAAGGCTCCAGGGAGACCTAATGGCAGCTTTCCAGTACATAAAGGGGGCCTACAAGAGAGCTGGAGAGGGACTTTTTACAGGGGCATGTAGTGATAGGACAAAGGGCAATGACTTTAAACTTAAAGAAGGTAGATTTAGGACTCTGGAATAGGTTGATCAGAGGTGGTGTGGATTTCCCCTCCTTGGTAGTGTTCAAGGCCAGGTTGGATGAAACTTTGAGCAACCTAATCTGGTAGAGGCAGGCCACACAGGAACAGATCTAGGTGGGATTTGAAAGTTACCAGAGAAGGAGACTCCACAACCTCTCTGGGCAGCCTGGTCCAGGCTCTCTCACCCTCACAGTGAAAAAGTTTTTCCTCCTGTTGCGGTGGAACTTCCTGGGTTCCAGTTTGTGACCATTGCCCCTCGTCCTATCCCAGGGCACCACTGACAAGAGCCTGGCCCCTTCTACTTGACACCCACCCTGCAGAGATTTGGAAACATTGATCAGATCCCCTGTCAGGCTTCTCTTCTCCAGACTAAAGAGCCCCAGATCTCTCAGCCTTCCCTCCTAAGAGAGGTGTTCCAATCCCTTCATCATCCTTATAACCTCTGTTGGTTTCTCTTGAACTGGGGAGCCCAGAACTGGACACAGTAGTCCAGATGTGGTCACATTAGGGCAGAGTAGAAGAATTGTTTACAGTGATGTAAATAAAAAAGACTATTAATTCTTTTAAGATGAAAGCAACTCTGAATGCTGGATCAACAAATAGAATGTATCACCTAAGGTACCTTTTTATAAAGAATTGTTTTAATTTGAGAGAAAAATTCTTTACTTCACCCTTCCTACTCCAGTTCTGATTTAACAGTGACGGTGAGGGGGTCACGTGTGATGACAGAAGGTGATCAAACAGCTGCATGGCTCAACCACACAGCTCCTGTCTGTGTTCCCCTGTCTCATTCTCTGCCTTTCCGCATGCTACTTGAAGTGTCTCTTATAGTTAAAGCTGATTACTTTTTGCCTCTCAAGGACCCCTATACTCTGAAGTATTTTAATCTCACGTTATATTTTTTTATGTTGCAGAATGAGATCTAAAGGCCTAAATATTTAGAAACCCTAGAAAGATTTACCATTACTTTAAAGACAGAGAGTGTTTTAATTCAGATAGTGAAGGTTTAGTCGAGTTTAGCAGAGAAGTTTTCCCCTGACTGATGGATGTTCATTCCTTGAGTATGTAAAGATGGAGATGCTTCAGAATGGTTAACACTTAAATCTTTCCTTGGTAATTTTAGGCACAATGACTACAAAGTTGTATCTCCTGCCTTACGAGCTGTTGGGAACATCGTCACGGGAGATGATATCCAGACCCAGGTATGGATTCACTTTCTCTTGCATCATACTGTAGCTCAGCCTTCTGTTAGTTGTGGTAACCTATTCACGAGCCCCTCCTGTTCTTTTTGAAGTTTGAAAGGGAAGGACTGACAGTACTAGTTGCCTCAAAACATTTGGTGGTTTTCTTAATTTTTTCTGTTTGGTCCTGAACTGCTGGTGATTCTTATATAGCTCTGTCTGGGATTCACATAGAGCTGTGCAATGACCTTTAAGGTTTGGTTTATGTTGTTTTTTTTTTGTTGTTCAGTCTGCCTCTTAGGCTGAATTTTGATGCTGAATGTTGTGCCAGAGTAGGGCCATCGAAGGCTTGTCACATTTGAACTGAAAAGCACATCTGTGTGGTACAGAGCTGCCTGACAAAGGTGCTGCTGAATCAGCTTGAAGTGACAGGCTCGAAGAGGCTTGGTGTGCTTGGCTGTTGACTCTACTAAATCTGGTGGCAGAGCTGGCAGGAGCTGTGAATGGGGAGGTATGTGCAGTGCAGGCAGTGGAATGAACATCCAGGAAGCACTGGGAGCAGTTAGAGGTGTGAGATGACGTGAAGAGAAAGATGCTTTCAGGGAGGTGTAGATGCATAAAGCTTATGATTCCCCATTCAGAGTGTTAAATTATTCCTTCCATGTAAACTCTGCCAAGTTAAATCAAGGTTCCTGGTCTTGAGGTTTCTTTCAGTGCTTATTTTGTGGTTTGTAGAAATATAACCTTTGGAATTCTGTAGTTCTGTGACGATGAGATCAGAGAGAAAGATGAATTAGCAACAGGACACAAGAGCTTATTACTAGGAGGAGGTTAACATGATTGGTACCCTATTATTTCTGTAGCTGAATTGTGTAGGCATGTTTCTATTTTTCCACCAGCATTTGTTTTGCAGGTTGGTCATCAGAAAATTGAGGTGTGTAAAAACCAGAGGGGATCACTAAATCACAAGTGATGCAAGTTATGAAATACTGCATAAATCTTAGATTTTTTTTTTTTTTTTAATTCAAAAAAAGTCTAAACTTTATTGTTTTGCACAATTTTTTCAGAGCACACCATAAGCTTTCCTAAAACTCTAGAAAACTGTTTTAAGGAGGATAACTTTATAGTCCTGCCTGCAGATTGTGCTGTATGATAAAGAAGGGTACAGAATGCATATAAAATCCTTAATCAGAAGGAAGAGCCCAGCTTTGACAGTTAATACATTTTTGAATGTGAAAACAACATAAAACACAGTTGCCTGATAACTTCTCTGTACAACCTCAGAGCATAAACCTGCTTTTATGCAGGGACATGGACAGGCTGGATCGATGGGCTGAGACCAATTACATGGGCTTTCAACAAGGTCAAGTGCTGAGTCCTGCACTTGGGCCAGAACAACCCCCTGCAATGCTACAGGCTTGGGCAGGAGTGGCTGGGAAGCTGCTCAGCAGAAAAGGATGTGGGGCTGTTGGTGAACAGCCAGCTGAACATGAGCCAACAGTGCGCCCAGGTGGCCAGGAAGGCCATTGGCATCCTGGCCTGGATCAGAAATGGTGTGGCCAACAGGAGCAGGAAAGTGATTGCACCTTGAGTACTGGGTTCAGTATTGGGCACCGCAGTATAGGAAACAGATGGAGGTGCTGGAGCAGGTACAGAGAAGGACAGTAAATCTGCTGAGGGCTCTGGAGAACATGATTTGTGAGGAGCAACTGAGGGAGCTGGGGTTGTTCAGTCTGAAGAAAAGGAGGCTGAGGGGAGACCTTGCTCACTACAACTACCTGAAAGGAGATTGGAGAGAAGTGGGTGTTGGTCACTTCTCACAAGTCACAACTGACAGGACAAGAGGAAATGTCATCAAGTTGAGCTGGGGAGATTTAGGTTGGGCATTAGGAAGAACTTCTCTACCAAAAGGGTTACCAAAGACTGGAACAGGTTGTATGGGAAAGTAGTTGAATCACCATCCCTGGATGTATTTAAAAGCCATCTAGATGTGGTGCTTAAGAATATGGTGTAGTACTGGCCCTGGTAGATTCCAACCATAGCAATTCTGTGTGATTCTATCTACTTACATATACTCAGTTCCAACTATTAACAAATCACCAGTGCTTGGAGTTGGCCAAAAGCATAGCTGTTATGCTTGAAGATAAAAGAAAGTCCAGGCAGATAACTGATACAATCCTGAACCGTATTCTTTGGGTTTTTTAATCTTAATGTAAACTATAAAACTTTTGGGAACGTGAGGGGGAAAAAATAGGAGCAAGGGAATTCAGTCCACAGATCTATTTAAAAAATAAATACATTTTTCAGTAATTGAATCTTGTTATGCCCTTTAAAGGGTCCAAAAGCTCTTCACTGTCACACATGATATAGTCAAGTATTCTGTCTTGTAACATCCAGCTCTGAGATGTTTTCTCTTGTGCTTTGGGCACTTAATATTTTGAGTTTGGAAATGCAGATTTTCCTGCAACTGTTCTTCTCTGTAGAGTTGCAGCTCTTCACAGGTTTTGGGTTTGGTGTGTTTGTTTTTTTTTTTTTTTTAAATAAGAATTGCCCATTTGTAATGTGACTGGACACGACACTGGCAACAGCCTACTGCACTGTGCCAGCAGATACAGAAAACAGAACTAGTTGGAGCTTCCAAGTGCACCAAAAATACAGAGAATAAGATTGTGGAAAAACACTGGCATCTTATTTTTGTTTGGTCATAACAGGCCTAGTATCTTCTGGTGTTCAGGTCACTGAAATCATAATGAAGGCATGAATCTCTTACCTGAATTAGTCAGTTGGTTTCCTCTTTAGCTTTCCTACAGTCATTTATTTCTTAGTTCTTACTGATTTGGGCTTTTTTTGGTTGGTTTTGCTTTGTTTGTTTTTTTTTAGTTGGTTATTTGGGTTTTTTAAAACTTTTTGGCATGATCTGATGGGATTTTTAAAAGACATTGTATTACTTGTTCCTGGGATTCTTTATCCTAAATTTCCTCTACGGTGTTTTGTGTTGTGTTTTGTTTGTTGTTTTGTTTGTTTGTTTGTTTTTTGTTTGTTTTTCTTTTGTATTCAGGTAATTCTGAATTGTTCAGCCCTGCAGAGCTTGCTGCACTTGCTCAGCAGCCCAAAAGAATCTATCAAAAAAGAAGCATGCTGGACAATATCTAATATAACAGCTGGAAACAGAGCACAGATCCAGGTAAACTTTTCAGCTATGATCAGTAAACTTTGTTTTACAGGCTAGAAGAAACACATAACAGGCACTACATTGGGGTTTTTTTGTATAAAGTGCATATTTGTGTGTACACACAGTCACTTATATAACTACATGTAAGCAGAAGTATGTTATAGTCTGTGCATAGAGTATTTCAACAGCCCAGTCGTGTCTCATATTCAAATCCTTTAATTTTATAATCAACTATAAGGAGGGTCATGCTAGAGAATGACAATATAAGGCTAAGCTCAAGAAAACTGTCTTAAATTTGCTTCATGCCTTTGACAATCACTACGATACACGAATTCTCAAGTATGAAAAGAGTAAGCTACAAAGTTTTTGAGGATCAAATAGCTTTGCATGTTTCTTGATTTCACCATCAAATACAGACACCTACATTGTAAGGTACTTTCTTTATTCGTGCTTACATTGTTTTAGAATTCCTGATGACAGGCAGTTGTGTTTAGCCAAATCTGAAATTGCCATTTATCAAACAGAACAATAATGAGGAATATCTAACACGTTGCCTTGGGATTCATCCTTCCTGATTATACTGAATTTTGTGGTACCTTTATGTTAAGTGGTAGCACATAGAAGCAAATAAAAGGCTCACTCCCTTATGTCAGTCTTCTATCATTAGACCTCCAAAAGACCACATCTTTGTTCAGAGTATGGACTCAGTGTCAGACATCGGGAAGAATTCCCAGGATGTGATTCCAGGTGGTATAAGTGAGAGATTGACCATCTGTTCCCTGGAGAAAAGTTTTTGTTTGACTTGATATAGAAGAAACTTCTAAATATATTTTGTTTTCCCTGGATATGGAGTTATTTTCAGAACAGCACTACTAGGGGAATTTTTTTTCTTGGCTTTCAAGGACATTCCTTCATTCCTTCTCTTTTTCAGAAGTGGTGGAAAATGGGATTGTAGTGAAAACAGGCTTCATCTGATAAAGGTACACTGTTCCCATCAAGGCAGTTGAATGAAAGTCTCCTGCTGTAAACCAAATTTAATTCTTCTGAAGTTACTTATATCAGTGCTCTTCTTCCTCAGTGGATACAGAGAGCATTTTCAGAGATTGCAGAGGATGTGTGGATGTCCAGTTGGAGATAGCTATTCTTTGAGGAATAGAAATAAATAGCAGAAATACTAGACAACAGAAATACTTGTCTCCATGACCAGGCAGAAACGATGCGTGTTTAAGTAAACCCCTAATACATTGGTAAAAGCAGCCAATGAGTGCTCCTTCATATCCTTTTCTTTGGAAGGCAGCCTGACATTTGCTAGTCTTAAATCTGATGGCTCTGGTTTATTCATTCTGTATGTTCAGAATTAGCATGAAGTGCTCTCCACCTAAGGAATGAAATTCTCTTTTTGGAGAAAACTTCCAGGAAATTACAAAGTCTCCGTGTTTTTTTCTGAGGAAAAAAGTGTGTTAGATTCTTTTCAGGTGTCACTTGCAATCTTTTGGTTATACCTTCTCCCTTACAAGGAACATTCAGCCAATGAGGGGGCAATGTTAAAGCCTTAATAGCTTGAACGAGGTCTTCATCTCAGAAAACACAGGAAATAAAGTTAATTCTTCTGTGGAAGATAACTCAGTCTCTGCTAAGCTTCCTGGAGTGAAGAGCAAACACTCATCTAACTTCGGAGAGGCTTGTGTTAGGAAATTAGTAAGCAAGACAGCAAAACTTCCAAAGGTGGAAAGCTGTGTAGGTTGTTTTTGTCTGGTGTAAGGGTGTAACTAAGACAGAAGTGGAACTGCAAGCAAAGAAACCTACCATTGTATTTGCTCTGGCTTTCTCAGTCAAGATCTTACTTTTACTGCTGAAGATCATGTTTTGGTCAGATAGAGAGAAAGATATGGTTACTTAATCTAACCTTGGTAGAGCTCCAAGAATGTTGATTCTGCCTTTATTGTGGCTTGTGTGTTAATCTGTGGATTAGATGAATTTCTAATAAAAAAGGGCTGTGTAAAATCAGCAACTGTGCCACTGTTTCTTCCTGCATCAGCAATTGTAATTGCTGTGCAATTAGCACTGCAGAAAAGATAGTTACTACTGCTTGTAATGAGGTAAAAATGGTTTTGACTTTGCTTTTCTTGCAGTGAGGAATCTTTTGGCTGCTTTATCAATGCTGCTACCACATTAGAAACAGGGAGGAGCGGTATTTTCTCTATTTAAGGTTGTTTCTGCCTTTCCTGGGAAGTCTTAAAGAGTATTTTCTGGTGACAGTGCAGCCCAATACATTTTCTTAACTTTGTAGTTTTTTCCCCAAGTCTATCAGAGTTGCTTCAGGATGCACAACCATCTAGAAATGTTCCAGACTTCAGAAAAAGAAAGAGCTTTAGAAAATGGTGATACCTGTACAAGTTATTCCATAAAGAAATAAGTATCAGAAGTGACATTAGAAAGTAAAGTTTGTTGTTAGAGCATTTTTTCCAAACTTCAGAATCTCTTTATTTTCATATTCTTGATCTACTGAAGATAGAGTTGTGAAGAGTCCTAGAAGTAACTTAAATTCTAGTGCACCTACAGCTATTTCAATAGTATATTCACTTCTGTGACTTCTACATAAGTATTTACTGTGCCATGTTGTCCTGTTCAAGTGAAGGAGTGAGTGCCTGTCCTTGTTCACACAGATCCTTACACGTGGTATCCACTACACAGACACGTAAAAGGCTTTAAGTGGAGAATCTTAACTATACTCTTTCTAATCCTCTGTCATCTAAACTGTTGTGACATCCTCATTTGAAAACAAGCAAGAAGAAAATAAACTCTCCTTTGATGAAACAAAATTTTCCAAAACTAGTTGAACAAAATTGTTAGGGACTTCTATGTGTGTGTGTGTTTAGTAGTTTTTAAAGGGTTTGGGGTGTCCTATCACCTGTTTAGATCAGCCTCCTTTCTACTGAAACAGCTTAGAATTGCTTTTTGACTTGGAAAGGTGAGGTGGAAAGGCATGAACAGCTAATACCACACCTTCATTTTTAGCAGGTGATTAGAGGTAGAAATAATCCTCTTGACTCTGCATAGAAAAATAGTTGTTGCGGTTGTGTGGGTAGAAGCTTGCTTTCTCAGGATTTCTGCATCAGGAAGAAAACAGGGTCAACCAAATCACCAAAATACATGCAGGTTTAAAAGAATCCAGCTTAAAGCAGCTGCCTTAGGATGTGTCACAGACAAAGTTGGAAGCATGTTGGTGTATTACTCAAGTCCAGGGAAAAAAGGTGTGAGAAGCACCTTCTCAAAACTGAAAACTATAGTTCATTTTAAGAATCAGGCCCCATTCAGAGTAATTGAGGTGCTTTCAAACTCCAGACACAAACGTGCTACAAAGTGAAACACTGACTGCCCTAAGTACATGCCCAATTTAATCTATACTGGGAGTTATAAAAATGAGATTGAAAAATTAGTGTTTCTGATTCTGAGCCCGAGAAGACAATCCTGTTAATTATGACATTTTGAAAATCATGTCCGTTGTGGGGCTTAGATTTGGAACTGCAGAAGGAGGCCAGTTAGAGGAAAGATAAGAGACTATTTACAGCATGCTTGCTCAGAGATCTTTACATTATTATTATTATTACTATGTGAAATCTTTACGTTATCATCTCATCTTGAAGGGAAAGACTCATCCCATGTGTGCCACATTCCAGAAAGGCTGTAATTCTTTAGTTTCTAGTCTCAACCTAGAGAATTTGTCATGTGGGATACAAGGAGTGGTGAAATCTCCTTTCAGTTCCACAGCTTACAGGTCTACTTTTCTCAGAACTAACTTCTCTGAGGGATTACTTCAGACAACTCCTACTCCATGTCAAAAATCATTGTAAACATTTGAGCTGAAAAACACTTTAAAACACTATTTGACATTAGGAAATGCTGTTTGAGAAAGTGTTTCTTGAAGATGGTCATATGCTAAAATGAAGGAAGAAAGTCTAGCCTGTTTTTAGTAGCTGTGAGAACATGGATAATTCCCATCTGGGAAGAATATTTGATTTAACTAAGTTCATGGATGAACCTATTTCATCTGTGAGTTGAAGTATTACTTTTTTTTTTTCCCCTCTAAATAATTTCATATTGTGATGAATTAAAACGTTACTTCTTGAGAATTGGTCTTCCAGAAGGAATTCTAAAATATTAGATTCAGCTCTAAACTAAGTTCCTTTCTCCTCAATGCCTCCAAGCTGCTCAGTAGTTCCTGTTAGAGGTCATAGACTGTAGCAGGATCTATTCCAATCTCTGTAATGCTAATTGGGAATTCAGTCTCTAGCCAGAAATCAGACAGGAATCATTTCAGCACGTGGTATTTTCTTTTTTCCTTAAACATCTGCCTGGTTTAGTAAACCACATTCTTGCAAGTTACCAGCTGATCTGACTTGTGGGTTGTTGCCCCACAGTAGTCGAGATCTTAAAATACTGTGGAAACTTTGGGTAGTGCTCAAGATAGAACCTAGAAGAAAATGAAGCATTTAGGTAAATTTAATGGGTATTTTACCTAACCACTATTAACAGACAGAGCTATATTTAGTGTAAAGATTGCATTGGGTTACATTCCCTCCATCCACCCACTCTAAAGTATAGAAATATAAAGTTAGAGGGAAGGACTTCTCTATTCAGTTCCACTTTCATACTGCCTACAACGCTGTTTGGTAGCACACTCCAAAGGCTTTCACTGCCATTTCTCACAGATAAGGCAGCAGCCTATCACCATTAGATTTGCACTCAAACACAATCAAGGAAACCCTTTCTACTGTTAAGGCAGTATGAGTTAACATGCATGAAAAGTGTCAAAGTAAGTGCTGAACTTTCTTTTGCAGCTCAAATTAAAGCAAAGGAGGTTTGGGGTTTGTTTTTTCCCCCCCACCAGAGGTAGAAGTGAAAGCCTTTCAGAGTGTGTTATCAACATTGCCTAGGCCAGAGAAAAAGCGTGGTGGAATACAGCAGTCTTTCCCCTCTATTTCTGTGCTTTTAAGGTTTGGGTTGGATGTGTATATCCTGATGCAGTCGTGATTGTCACTAAGTATAGTTTTTGTTTGTTAATTTCCTAGTTTGTATACAGCTTTGCTGTACTTCAGTGGATAGCTTCCCCAGTCAGGGCGAAGGGGAACTACATCTTCCCGGGAGTCAGAAGGAGAACTGCACAACTGAAGCTAAATCCTGACTGTCGACCCTTCTGAAGGGTATGAAAGGCTGTCACATACCTCAGAAAATGGTCTGTGTCTAACTTCGCAACCCGTTGAAAAGCTATGAAAGGCAGTGCATCAGACACAATCTTCTCTATCTGACAGTGAAGACATCATAGGAGTTCTCTCCTGTTGACAGGTTAAGAAACTTATCACTTCTTTTCTAATATTCCTTAAATTCTCAGAAGAGCATCTGGAAACCTGAGTATGGCTAGGCATGGTAGCAACAGGGTCTCTGCCATATTTGTCCTCCTTAAGGGCTTCCTGTCCTTGCTGAACTGTGACGTGAGCAAGTGTAGCAAATGATACATTGCCTGTCAGTTTTAAAAACTCTGGAATTAAATACATTTTTTCCAAATTGGGTTAAAGATAGAAGTAAGAATTGTCAGAGATTCTTCTCCAGAAGTACCACAGTAACACTGGGAACGTGGAAAAGGAATTACATATTTCACACAGAGTTGTGAAATTACTTAATTACAGTTTGTTTGGTTTATGCCATAGTTTGCACGAGTGGTCTGAAATCATGTGCTGTTTGTGGTGGCAGGACTTCAAAAAGTGTCTCAATTAGAAGCAAAATATGGCAATTGCTGACACGGTAGTATTTATCTGAGGAGCAGTGCAAGTCAAAGATTAATCTCAGGTTTAAGTTTGTGTTTAAGTACAAAATCTGTTTTCAGGCTTCTACATGTGGTGAGTCCCACCCATCATATCCCACATCAAGGGCAGTTGAGCTAGAATGCCTTTAACTCCCTTATTCTGCCTGAAAACCTCAGCAGTCAGGGTGTATATTACTGTCTTGTAAGACAGACCCTAAAACCTGGAGACACCTCAGCAAGGTGCTGTTCATTATCATGCAGGTTCTTCCTCAGTCATAAGAACTTTGTGTCAACTGGCCAGAAGTTTGCTTTATACACAGTTAGGAGTATATAAGCTTAGGTGTCTGTGTCAACAACATAAAAGTCCATTAGAACTGAGATCTAAAGTGCTCTATTCCTGGCTCTCCAATGGCAGTGGTTTTCTACTTCATGTTAAGTAGCTGTGGCTTGCAAATATTTGCTCTGTTATTTAAAAAGCAGTTGTAAATTGACTCAATAAACAAGGGTAACTGCAACATGAGTAACTAAGAAGCCTCTGTGAACTGAAACGTTCAGCCAGGAGGAGGAGATCAGAGTAGGTGTGTAGGTAGGTCATAGTAGGTATCATAGATCATAGTATTCACAACTGCCAGCTAGGGAGCTGACTGTAATCTTGACCTGTTAAATGTAATGAGAGCACTTGCATGAGCAGGAAAACAGTTATGCTGTAAGACTTTGGTTGCTTTCACATTTATGTGATGACTCGTGTAGACACATGATGTCAGCACTTGCATACCGAATGTATATGTGTATTTTTCCATACCATAAGTGATTTGTTTGTGGGAACCCAAAGGAAGAGAAACAAATTCACTTGGTATTGACCAGCTCAAAATACAAATGTAATGTACTGCTGCTAAGACCTGGTCCCCAGCAGTGACTGTGATGTATTTAAGTTGAACATCCATATAGATGTGCTAGAACTCTGAAAATTCACTTTGATCTAGCTTGACTCTTTAAAAATCAAATACTACAAAGTGAAGAAGCTTGATTAAAATGACTAAGAAGTATAGAATGTTTCCAAGAGACAAGCACAAGAGTAATTTGGATTGGAAAAATCCATACAAAGCTGCTAAATATAATACAGGTTTTGAAATATTTCTTTAAGTACATGTTTTTAAAGTTGTTGAACTGAAATACCTTAATTTTGTTTGAAAGCTGGGATTATCTTCAGCATTTTATATACTCCACATTACTTTAGTCATAGAATCTTGGAATTGTTTTGGATTGAGTCCGACCATGATCCCAGTACTCCCAGGTCACCACTAAACCTCAGCTTCATGTTTACCCATCTTTTAAATACCTCCAGGGATAGTGATGCCACCACTTCCCTGGGCAGCCTGTTCCACTGCTGCCTCTTGACCCTTCTTGTAGATGGACATCATATTTACAAACCTACAGTCCCCTGAAGCCTCCCCAGTTAGCCAGGACTGCTGATGAATGCTGAATGTGGCTTGGTGAGCACTTCTGCCAGCTCCCTCAGTACCCTTGGGTGGATCCCATCCAGCCCCATACACCTGTGAGTATCTGAGTGGTGTAGTAGGTCACTTATCACTTCCTCTTGGATTATGGAGGCTTCATTCTGCTCCCCATCCCTTTCATCTTGTTTAGGGGGCTGGGCACTGAGAGGACATCTGGTCTTGCTAATAAAGACTGAACCAAAGAAGGCATCATCCTTCTCCTCATCCTTGGTCACTATGTTTCCCCCTGCGTCCCAGAGAGGATAGAGATTCTCCTTAGTTTAGTCCTCCTTGTACTGTTAATATACACTTAGAGAAACGTATTTTTTTGTCTGCTATGGAAGTAGCCAGACTTAAGTTCTGGTTGGGATTTGGCCTTTCTGTTTCTCCCTGCATAGCCTTACAGCATCTTTGTAGCCTTCCTGAGTGTTCTGTCCCTTCTTCCATACAACACAGACTTTCCTTTCTTCCTGAGTTCCAGACAAAGGTCTCTGTTCAGCCAGGTTGGTCATCTTCCCCACCAGCTCATCTTAGGGCACACTGGGACAGCCTGCTACTGCACCTTAAAGATTTCCCTCTTGAGGAAGGTCCAGCCTTCCTGGGCTTCTTTATCCTTCCTTCCTTTACCTTCCAAGGGACTCTGTTAGCCAGTCTCCTAAGCAGGTCAGAGTCTGGAAGTGCAAGGTGGCAGTTCTTCTGACCCACCCCTCCTTATTTCCTCAAGAATTGAAAAGTCTGCCATTTCATGGTCACTGTGCCCAAGACGGCCTCCAACCTTCACATCACCAAGTCCTTCTCTGTGTGTGAACAACAGGTCTAGCAGGGAGCCTTCCCTAGTTGGTGCTTTCACCAGCTGTGTCAGGAAGTGATCTTCCACACATTCCAGGAACCTCCTTGACTATTTCCTCTCTGCTGTATTGGACTTCTAGCAGACATCTGGTAAGTTGAAGTCCCCCCCAAGGACAAGTGGTAATGATCACGAGACTTCTCCCAACTACTTATGGAATATTTCTTCTGCTTACTTCTGGGTGGTCTGTAATAGACTCTCACCATGATATCAGCCTTGTTGGCTTTCCCCCTGATTCTTACCCATAAAAACTCAAACCTGTCATCACCATCATTAAGGTCAAGACAATCAAAACACCTCCTAACCTCCACCGCCTCTCCTTCCTGGCCTATCCCTTCTGTAGAGTTTATAGCCATCCAGCACAGCCCTCCAGTTGTGCAGATCATCCCA
>JANHGN010022683.1:18816-29217 GCA_024605025.1 Megaceryle maxima | reverse complement strand
CCCATTACCTTTTCGGTGGGGAGAGAGCCTGATTCCTACCTGACCATTCTCAGGTGCTACTGTGATTTCTAGCCCATCAGTATCCCTTCTGTCTTTGGTATCATGTGACACTATGGCCACCAGGGTGGTAGACTGAAGGACCTCACTGGGACACCATCCCACAAACATTGATGTGTCACCCCCAGGCTTATCTCTAGGGAGCCTGGTTTTGTCCCTTTTCTCCCTTCAAAACTTGCTTAAAGCTCTTTTGATGAGCCCTGACAACTCCTGAGCAGTAATTCTTTTTGAGATAGTGTAGCCCATCTGTCACCAGCATGCCACCAAGCTGTGATCAAAAATCCTTAAGTTCTACTGGTGGCACCAGGCTTGGAGACATCGATCTGCTGGGTCTTCCCAGGTCTTCCCTCATTATGTCCTGCAGCTGGAGGCATAGAGGAGAACACTTCTCTGCTCCTGATCCCTTGACTCTCTTGATTGCCCTCGAGATGTCTTGTTGCAAGTTTTGTCACTGCCTGTTTGAAAATCAAAAGTGGGTAATAACCTGAGGGCTGTACTAGGGTAGGAAGTTTGCTCACCACATCTTTAGCCCAGGCCCCAGGGAGGCAGCAGATTGCCCTAAGAAGTAGGTCTGGTCTCTATATCGGTCCTTCTGTTCCCTTCAGAAGTGACATGTGACAGGGACCTGTCTTTCTGTGTAGGAGTAGTTTTGATGCAGGGCATAGGCCAACTTGATCTCAGCAACACTTCTAAACTAGTTGAGCCAGCGTCGTTGTTGCGGTTACATTTCACTTGCAGGGCCTCGTACCTGTTGTGCAAGGGCACCTGGGAAAGTGGGGATGTTGCAGAGTTGATGCACCTGCTGTGCCAAGCAGGAGCTTCTTGCCATTGCTCCCTCTCCTTCTGGTCACTGCGTTCAGTCAGATGGAGAGGGCAAAGGGAAACCTCTGTGTTATGTGTCTTGTCTGGCCATTGGATCTGTCTTGGGGAAGGTGGGATGCAGTTCCAGCGGTCGATCTCCCTCTCTCACTCCCTGATGTTCCTCAACCTATTAACCTCCTCCTGAAGCTCTATCTCCAAGCAAAGAGGTTCCTCTAGGTGGGCACACCTCCCACAGATGTGCTCTCTGCTACCACCTTGTACCAGTGTGAGAGCTGGGCACAGCCTGCAGCCTGACCTGTGGGTGGTGGATGTTCCCACTGGAACCTCTGGGAAGCTGCATCAGTCATGGTGGGTGCAGAGCTTAGAGAGTCCATGGCTTTCCATTGGGTGCAAACCATCCCTCCCTGGTCAGAGCTTTCAGCATCCTGCCTGCGGGAGCTGCCGTGCAAGCTGCTTTGCCTTGCTCTGTTTGCCCACTGTGGCCCCAGCACTCTACAGGGGCTTCTTTTTGTGGGTGGTTGCTGTCACCCTGTCAACACCTCAGCCACCCCTGCGAGAACTGCTGGCTCCTGCCAGGTGTCTCTGCTGCCCTGGCATTTCCCTACCAAAGGAAAACCTCAGGAAAAACCCTGTATGCTGAGATCTGCTGCTCTGCTGCAGGCTGGGCCAGCTCCAGAGCAGCTCTCCTCAGCAGCTCTGTCTTCAACAGGCCCATGCAGAGTAGTAATGCTAAAAAAGAAAGTAATTGGAAATACCACTTTCTAAACTCTCAAGAAGTTTTATGTACTTCATCCTGTCACAGTCCTTTAGGGTTTTGCTCTGCCTGAGGTTTAATTTTCTTCAAGAAGGGGGGATAAAAAAAACAAAAACAAAACCATAAAAATTCTACTTCAGTAGTTTACTGGTTTATCATTTGGAAGGAGTTTAAACTGAAAAAGAAACCTGGGCTCTTTCCACAGGAGCTGTGGTTCCCATGTAAAATACCAGAGAGCTGGGAATCCTTAGACATTCTAATTTAGTTTCAAGATTAATTGCTGTGGGTGAGGCTGCAAGACACGAGATGTAAATAATAGATGCTGCTAGCACTTTCTCTGTACGAGTGCTCTGTTGTTTCTACCCTCATTAAACTTAACTAGACCTTTGAAATACAGGAACCATGTTAAGGTTAAAGCAAACTATTTTCTGACCTATTTAGTGTACTTTTTTTTTTTTTCCTTTAAAAGCTAAGCTCTGAGAGTTTCAAGTGCCAACAAACTGCTAGTTGATAAACTTTGCTGTACTACAGAGGGACAGTTAAGTACCTTTGATGGGGACTCGTGCTAGAGTGAGGTGGTGATGACACGTTGCATATCAAGCAGTAGAAAACATAAAAATATAGTAACTGATAATCTGCTTCTCTCTTGAGCCAGTCTTTTTTGGTGAAGTGCCTTATGAGAGGCTACAGTTCATCATGGTGCTTTAACCTGTTTTCGTTGGGTAAAGTCAGCCAAATTCTCTATAGAGCAGAAGGTAAACAAGGTGCCTGTAGCCTTTTATATGACAGAATAAGAATTGGAAATGAATAGACATTAGTGGAATTAGAAATGAGAGCACTCACCCAGATGTGAGAACTGGATTCCATTTCTTCTGAAAAGGTTCAGAATGCACATTTCTCCACTTGGGGAAGAGTAGTTTTACCCACTGTTCTCTGCATTGAAGCAAAGAGTTCCAAATTGTTTTCCTTATGGATCAATCAATAATAATCCTCTGTGATTCTCCCACTCCCTGCCCTCCCATTGCTAGCTCCCTTTGTTCTGGAATTCTACTATTTTACAACTTTAAATTGAAATGTTTTAAGCCAAGACCCTCACTCAGTTTCAGTCCCCCTTGTAGCTGGCATCCAGGCACATGGGCCCTATGGACTGTGATCCTGCTCCAGTAGCTGATGCTGGGACTCTCTCCTGCTTCAGCTGCAAGGGCCCCTTCACCCAAGGTCTGACACCAGTTGCTGGCCCTAAATTCACCTTTTCTGGGCATCCCAGAAACATGGTTCCTGGTCCATGGCCTCTCCAGCTACTGGTGCTGAGACACCCTCCCCCACACACACTCCAGTTGCTGACTCCACAGACACAGAGGTTTCTCCTGAGGTTTGATCCAGCTCCTGGCCTGGATTCTGTCATGTTAATCTCAGATTGCTGGCATGTGATCCTTAGACCACTCACACAGGCTTGAGTGGGAGGTTATGTGGAAAGGTAGTTAAGAAAAGATTCATTATTAAGTTCTGCACACTCCTGCTTGTCCTCATCTTATAGAATTGTAGAATGGTAGAGGTTGGAAGGGACCTCTGGAGATCGAGTCCACCCCCCCCTGCCAGAGCAGGATCACCCAGGGCAGCCCACACAGGAACAGATCCAGGGGGGTTTGGAAAGTCTCCAGAGAAGGAGACTCCACAGCCTCTCTGGGCAGCCTGGTCCAGGCTCTGTCACCCTCATGGCAAAGATTTTCCTCATGTTGAGGTGGAACTTCTTGTGTTCCAGTTTGTGTCTTGTTACAACCGGTGTTAACAAAGTCCAGGCTGTCTCTCTGCTAAGCCATACCTGTAGTTTCCTAATTGCCCATTAATTAGTGACTGGAGCCTTTCCTTCTTCGTGATTGTCTCCCTTGTCTTTCAGGTTTGTGTCACTGGGGGTTTAATTTAATACTTTCCTGTTATTTATATCTCCCTTTGAGCTGAAAAGGTTCTTGATCTGATAAGCCTAATGAAGCAGATGCTCTCATACTCCACATATCCTTTCCACGTATATTTTTTTTAAACCAAGTGGATTTTTCCCCTAGTAAAATATATTGGAGTGAAAATACATTGTTTTTTGAAGACACTGTCTTGTATCTTTTGTTTGTTTGTTTGAATAGCTGACTCCTCTTTATGACTTACCACTGCAGCATTCACATTCAAAAATTTCACTGAAGGACTCTCTGCCAAATATTCTTGGCAAGTACAAATCTAATATAGCATGGCATGGTGGAAGTGTAAATGGGTTTCCTTGAGGGCCCCAGATTGCTGTCCTAGAAGTGCAGATTCTGTGATAAAGGCGACAGTGTTCATGGGACTGTTCATACAACTGTGTGGATTTACAAAGCAGATGCAGTGTGGACTCCCAAACAGGAAGGGTAGAAGAAATATCAAGACAGTTGGGTTTTTTTTTTTTGCTGGGTAACCATCCACACTGTGAATTGACTGTAGCTTTTTGCTCTATGTAATCTGTTAGTTTTAATTCTGTGGAGCTGCTTGAAAAGGATCTCTTTGGCTTTCGTTGAATTTGCCTTTATCAGTTCTATGATGACTTACATATGTAAAAATATAGTTTAAAATGTACCCTAAGCTCCTGCTTCTTTGAATGATGCTTATGAAGATGTTTCAGACCCTTGTCATATGTCTGTAACTAAGGTAGTTTAATTTGATCTGTAGAGATTGGAGAGCTGGGCAAAGGTAAACCTAATGAAGATCAACAAGGATAAGTATAGAGTCCTACACCTAGGGAGGAATAACCCCACACACCAGTACAGGTTTAGTGGTTGAGCTGCTGGAAAGTAGCTTCGTGGAAGAGCTTGGAATCCTGGTGGACAGTAAGTTCTCCATGGGACAGCAATGGGCCCTTCTGGCCAGGAAGGCCAATGGTCTCTTGGGGTGCATAAATAAAGAGTGTGTCCAGCAGGTCGAGGGAGGTTCTCTCTGCTAGTGAAACCACACCTGGAGTACTGTGTCCAATTCTGGGCTCCCCAGTTCAAAAGGGACAGGGAAATACTGGAGAGAGTCCAAGGGAAGCTATGAGGATAATGGAGGGAGTGAAACATCTCTCTTGTGAGGAAAGGCTGAGAGCCCTGGGGCTGTTTAGTCTGGAGAAGACTGAGAGGGGATCTGATCAATGGTTACAAATCTCTGCAGGGTGGGGGTCAAGGAGAAGGGGCCAGGCTCTTGTCAGTGGTGCCCTGGGATAGGATGAGGGGCAATG
Organism: Megaceryle maxima; assembly: GCA_024605025.1. NCBI lineage: Eukaryota > Metazoa > Chordata > Aves > Coraciiformes > Cerylidae > Megaceryle > Megaceryle maxima. Next base: position 24,349 of record JANHGN010022683.1, on the reverse strand, counting down.
GTCACAAACTGGAACCCAGGAAGTTCCACCTCAACATGAGGAAAAACTTCTTTCCTCATGTGGGTGACAGAGCCTGGACCAGGCTGCCCAAAGAGGTTGTGGAGTCTCCTTCTCTAGAGACTTTCCAACCCCCCCTGGCTCTGTTCCTGTGTGGCCTGCCCTGGGTGACCCTGCTCTGGCAGGGGGGGGTTGGACTCGATGATCTCCAGAGATCCCTACCAGTCTATGATTTGTGTCTTATTGCTAAAGGCTCTTTCCAGAGGAAGTTTCTAGAAACTTTACTGATGAAATGCTCACCTGACTTACATCAGTTTGGTGAGCTAAGCAGTTAACCATACTGCCAAACCATCACTATTTTGTCTTTTCACCAGGAAGGAATATTAGTGGTGCTTGCTTGTTTTGAGGAGCTCTAGGAATACGTTCTCTCTTCCTCTGTTGTCTTCCCCAGTGGAAATGTAGTGTGACATAGAGGCTTATGATTTTTTTTTTCCTCTGTTTAGAGGATCTTAATGACTTAGTAGTATACTGACTTAGCTGAGTGATTCTCTACCTGGAACAGTAAGGGAGGTAGAGCATTATTTTGCTGTTGGAGGTATGAATCTGTAACACATTAGATATGGCATTCACTTCAGCATGAATGTGGTTTAAATTCTTTTGGGATAAGCCCAGATGACTAGGATTTTGATTGTGAAGCTGAAAACTGATTTTTGCCCCTTGATAAGTAATGTTTTATTGTTTAATGTGTTGTGCAGAGCACAACTAGCTTAGGATAAGGAAGTTGTTTCTGATTTTTATGGTAACCATGTTATGCCAATTCTCTTTGCAGACAGTCATAGATGCCCATATCTTTCCAGCTCTTATAAATATTTTGCAAACGGCTGAGTTTCGGACAAGAAAGGAAGCTGCTTGGGCAATCACAAATGCAACATCTGGAGGCTCTGCTGAACAGATCAAGTATGAAGTAGTTTAAGTCTTTCAATGGAATTGAGTGAATTAGTGTTCATGCAAGAAATCAAACTAATAACTTAGAAACTGGAAAACCTTTATGTTTGCAGTGTTGCATCCAGAGACCCTGTCTTCATACCAGGTTGTGAATGAGCTGCTATTTCCTTTAGGGATAAATCCCATCAATATTTCTCAGATGTAATATTTATTTAAATAATAGAACCATTTCTCTTCGTACCAAGTTGTGAATGAACTATTCTTTCCTTTATGGATAAGTCACATAAGTATTTCTCAGCTATAATAGTTATTTTATTAATTGAACCATTTCTCTTAGGAGGAAAAAAATAAATACAACTCTTAAATTAATTTCTTACTGGTGCATTATCAGTCTGGAGAGGAATAGCTCAGCCCCCCAGACAAGGCCATCGTGTGCATTGTTTTTCCTGTTTGACTTCTACTGGTACATTATGCTTATACGCAGTTTTGTATAAAATAAAAACATAAATGCATAAAATACATTAGAGTTTATATTAATAGAAATAAATTTCTAAAATACAAAATTATAAGGTTATTACAAAATTAAATTATTCTTTCAGGGAGAGACAGAGAAGGTATTGGAAAGTTATTTTTGTTGTTTCAGGAGAATTGACCAAATAGCTGTCTATAATTTCTCCAGTTTTCCAGTCAAGTTGATATTTTATCTGATTGGTTTTGTTCTCAGACCTTCATGCTAAGTGCTTAAATGACTACTCCTATTATAATTTGACAGGTAATTTATTGGTTTCCATGTGGTGTTTTTCAGGTATTTAGTAGAACTGGGATGCATCAAACCACTCTGCGACCTCCTTACAGTAATGGACTCAAAGATTGTGCAAGTAGCGCTGAATGGGCTGGAGAACATCCTGAGGCTTGGAGAGCAGGAATCCAAACGCAGTGGCACTGGCATTAATCCTTACTGTGCTCTTATTGAGGAAGCCTATGGTATGAACAAAACATCTGTGGAACTGAGAGGTTAAAGCAATGATCACAAAACCATTAGAGTTTCAGTAGACCCAATTCTATTAATTTTCTTATCACTATTACTGGAATATCAACTCTTCTATGACAGGTTTCCCTTTACCAACGTTCTCCATCTTTCACATTTTCTTCATACGTACGTAGATTGGAGACAGTGTGTGCAGATCCTCTTTTCTTAATTTCTTTTGATCCTGAGGGAGCCTTCTGGGTTTCATTCAGCCTCAGTATCTTCCCTTCACAGCAGATAAAAGTTCAGGCGCACTGCTTTGTCACTCAGGTGTCAAACCCTTCCCTTCCCTCTTTTCTGCCCTGTGGAATTATGGCAGCAGCAGCAACTTTGCCCTTTCTGTGCTGGGCTTCTGGCATGCACCAGCATGATTTCATCCCATGAGTTCTGAGGTAGTGCTGCTCTTAAGGTTAAGGTTTCCTTGGAAATTGGCAAGTACTTCTTAAGAAGAACAGGTTATTAAGAGCATTATAGAAGAGTATTACTGAACATGACTTCTTGAATCATGATTTCCTTCGGTTACTTTGACTTCCAGGGAAGAGTTGTATCTGAATAGGACTTTTTTGTGCCTGCTTCTAGGTTTTAACTTCCCTTTTCGTGTCAGTGTTGCAGAAATGTCTCTAGAGTATCAGCAAATTGTTTCTTCCAGTCCAGTAAAAGGAGCAGACAAAGAAAGCCACTGCAATTCCCAATATTAGAGATTTACTAGAGTGCCTAAGACATGGATTTCATTATAGCATCATTCTTAGGTATCAAAGATAGGTTAGCTTGCTGTATTGTTTTCATTTGGTTTTGACTACAAGGCCTGAGTTTGCCCATCTGCTTAATGACTGCCCAAAAGCTGGTTGCATGAGTTTAACTGCATTGGACATGCACACGATACAGATTGGGTAATGGAGTCACTACCCGTGGACATTCTGAAGGCTTGACTAGACCTGTTGTTGGTAGTGCTGGGCTGGGCTAGATGATTACCAGAAGTCTCTTCCTACTTGCATTTACTTCTCTAGTCACGGTCCTTGTAAACAAAGCAGTGTGAACACAATGTCAGGAAATATGGCCCTAGAAGTCTCCTGGGGAAGTCTTTGAGGCCTTGTTCGTTACACTTTCAAGCTGGTCGATTTCATTTTTTGAGTGAAAGGTAGAAGCAGATAGTATAAAACACATCACACAGTTACAGGGAACTCTGTACTTAACCTGGTGTTCCTTGGTCATGGAAAGTACAAGTTGGTTGAAGGCCTCCACAGAGGAGCCTGTTCTTTCTGAATGTGGGAGAAAATTGTCATGGAACTTGAAGTTCATAACAGACTGAAAATTATCATGGTCATATGTTTTAACCAAGCTATAACTTTCATGGTGTGTTTTTTTTTTTTTTTTTTTTTTTTCTCTGCAGGCCTGGACAAGATTGAATTCCTGCAGAGCCATGAGAATCAAGAGATTTATCAGAAGGCCTTTGATCTGATTGAGCACTACTTTGGAACAGAGGATGAAGACAGCAGCATTGCCCCACAGGTGGATCTCAGCCAACAACAGTACATCTTCCAGCAGTGTGAGGCTCCCATGGAAGGCTTCCAGCTCTGAGGTGCCCCTGTGCTGTGTGCTCCTCTACCTAGCCAATCCTGTTGTCGAGCCACAAGCCACCCGTGGAGTGATTCTCAGTGTTTTCCATAACCCTGTTTGCGCTCATTTGCTTGCCTTGTGCACATGCTCTTACATACGTCTGGAAAACTTTTGGCTCTCCGTGGCAGGATGCCCTCTCCTTGGCAAGGGTTCACCAGAATCCCCCTTCTCTAGATTCTGAACCTCTCCACTGTCTTCTGCGTGGAGTTGAGGCACCTTTCTATACTTTGAGATATTCCCTGCTCTTACTACAGGAAAATAATCCTTCCTCCACTAGCCCCCACACTCCAGGCATCCAAGGTAAGGCTGCCTTTTTCTTGCATTTGCTGCAGTGTGTGCCTGCAGTCCAGGGAGATGTTCAGACTTTCCGAAAACGTAGCTGAATTCATTCCCCATATTTTTCCCTGGATGCCTCTTTGGATGTCTGTGGGAGATGCGTTAAATTTTCACATGCAACGTACCTACTTTGCTGTATGTGCCAGCTGGAGTTATTGGCATACAGAACATGTTACAAGTAATGGAGTAAGTTCTCTATCCCGCACAACGACAGGCTGCAGTGGATGTGCTTTCTGGTTAAGAGTACCGAACACATCTGGCCCCATCCCTTCTCAACACTGAGCTCCCAAGATGGATTGCAGACCACTGTGGAGATTTGTATACCACCTTCCTAGTCTTTCCTCTCCATCCACCAAAAAAAAAAAAAAAAAAAAAGAGCTTCTGAGTAGGTCACTCTTACCACCTCCCCAGAAATGACTTTCCAAACCAGCTTCTAGAATGGAGAAACTATCCCTACTTCTGCTTGCCAGCACAGTATGATCCAGCTGGGCCTTCCTTAAAAATCAAGCCCTTTCTGACTTCATGCTCCAGTCTGGTCCTTGGTATTATAGTTATGGCTTAAAAATTCCTGTCTGCCTCTTCACACTTTTACACAGCGTGACTTGAACAGATTGATCTTCTGAAAAAACAAAACAAAACAAAAAAAACAACAACAAAAACCAACAGACCTTCTGAATACAGAAATCTTAATTTGTAATACTTAGCACAAGGAGCATACGGTCTCCTTTTCATTTTCACAAGGTAAGAGCTTCCTCTCCAGCTCACCTGATAAAATGAGTCCTCCTGGTCAAGCCCCTTATTTAACACCTAAAATGACACTACATTCAAAGGATAGTAATATTACACCTGGCCCTTTCATTTCATTTTCCCTTTTGCTGTTTACGGGACTTTGGGTGAATTAGCACGGAACGCATGGTTCCTACAGGTGACATCTGTAAGGCATTGCTGACTGCATGACAGCTGTCACCCGCAGCTGTAGACTGCCCTTCTGCTAGCAGCATGTTCTTGGCTCTGCAACCTGCTTGGATCACAGACGTCTGATGCAAAGGCCAGCCACTCCTCGCTGGGTTCAGCTGACATTGACACCAAACTTCACACAACTGGGGAGATGCCACGTGATTGAAAGTCGTGGTTCCATTTCTGTAAATGCAATGGATCCTCCAAGCCGTCCGCTTCCCCCTGCATCGGGCTATGTTCTTTCAAGCCATTTTGTAAGCTTGGAACACACATTTTGTCCAGTGTAAACATTTCAAAATCGCCACTGACGACTGCAGCGTCATGTACCTGTGGTAAATGTTAGTGGCAAAACTGTCTGCAAGATCCTCCTTACGACTCTTCTCAGTGACGAGCCACTGCAAAAGCAAAAAGAGCCCATTGGATACAACGATACATAAATCACTTGTCAAACTGCTGAAAGAAGCTAGGCAAAGGCCTGAACATCAGCTCTGTGTGACCGTTTATTTAAATACAGTCTTCAGTTCTGTCTGTGCTTTCAGGATGAAGACTCTGGCCTGGGGGGCCACTGCAGAAGCCACCTGCTGCCTCCCTATCTAAACCAGTTTGCCTCCACCTTCCCTCTCCCGGTTAGTTTCTCTAGTGCTGCTTTGTTCT
>JANHGN010022683.1:0-17925 GCA_024605025.1 Megaceryle maxima | reverse complement strand
ATTGGGGTTGCCCCCCCCTCCCCCCCCCCCTCCAAGAAAATAATGCCATTTGCCTTTAAATGAGTTAATTAAAACAAAAAAAAAAAAAAAAGAGTCCATTTAAGCTGACTGGTGTGCCTTCCTGTGTAAGGAGCCTGGCCAGTGTTTGTTACTTTTGCTGTGGATATGTGGATTCAGAGCAGATAAATCTTTAAACTTGGTATGTTTGTTTGAAGTGACAGGCCTGGTTGACACAAGTAATATTGTTGTCATATATACTTAGACTGTGTAAGGCATTTGACTGGTACTGCATAATATTTTGACTGAAAACTAAAACAACACAAAAATCAACATGGCACATTAACATTAAATGGTTTACAATGTGGCTAAACTCCTAGGTCTCCAATTTAATTATAAAGGGTGCTTAATTGAGTGTATTTCCATCAGGATCTTCCAGCTGCCAGTTCCTGGCCTTGATTTACTCAGCCTTACTAACAGTTTGAAAAGAAATAAAAACTACATGTACCAAAGGCTCCAAATTCTATGAAGACAAAAGGGAGAGCAGACTTGTGAATTACGAAAGGAAGAGCTCCCCGATACAGACTGATCAGAATTAGGTCAAGTAAACTATTTGCATTTTAATAAAGCCAACTGTGTAACGTTACCCATCTAATAAATAACACTCAGGCCAGTGGCCAGATTCAGGCCAGAATCCCTCAGGTGAGGGATTCTGTTTTGGAGGAAAAGTGCTGCTGAAAACATTGTCAGGATCATGCTATGTTATTGCTTGCACACTACTGCTGTGATTGTGTGGCCGGTGTCATGCACGTGGGCACGAACAGAAATCTGCAGTAGAAATGGGGAATTGGTATTAACATTGTTCGGCAAAAACTTTTTTTTTTAACAGGAATGCTCTCAGTATTGCTATCAGAGCAGTTGAAAAGGGATGCTGAGAAACTGAGAGCAGCGATGACTGTAAGAAAAGTTGTAAGTTCCACTTAAAAGAGAAACGAGGCACTATTTTAGCCAGAGTAATGAGTTACATCCCCTGCTAGAAGCATTGAAACCAGGATTCTCTGCTTTCCTGAAGGATATGCTGCTGCTCAAACAGGAGCTATCTCAGAGGATGCCTCAAGCTTCCACTCCTGTGAAGGTCACACCGTGTTTTGACTGATCCATTCTTGATTCATAGCTAAGCAGGAGGCAGCGTGGTCTTGTGTGTAGAGGATGGGCCAGGGAGCTGGTGGAGCTCTTGGGTTCTTCTCTTAGCCCTGCTATGTAGTATGTAGTGCCAGAAAAGTCATCTCACATTATTTTCTTCTTCCCTTATCCTGAAAATTGAAATTAATGTATTTTGTTTCTCTCTGCTTATGGAGATCTAGACTAAGCACCTTCCACCTGCAGGCTGGTAAGGTGAAAGGATTCATTGGAAGCAGGAATCTCTGAAGTTCTTCTTGCAGTGTAAGTAATGAGGTGGAACTATTACACAGAGCTTTTAACAACTGCAGTGCCTTCTGAGTCGCATATATGCTGAGGCAGCAAACAGGAGCTATCATTCTTTCTGTTGGTGAAGTTCCCAGTGGAACATGGCATGCAGAGCCTCTTGGATTCAGGAGGATGTAACAGATGATGGGGCAGGTTATTGAAAGCTCAATAACTAAGCCAGGACCAGTGCTTGGGCCTCTTGTGAAGACACCACACAATGCAAGTGATGAGTTGAGGCAACTGCTGCCGAGAGACTTCAGCCTGTTCTTAAATTCCTGGGTTGGTTCCTTGATGCTATTCAGATACTGGCAGTCAAAGTCCCTTCACCTGATCTTTAAGGAAGGGAGGAAAACAATGACCCTGGAAAACCTACATGGTTTTGAACCTGCATTTATTTTAACTGTCAGCACCAAGACTGTTGAAGGACCAAATAACACCATCCAGTCTTACATGTGACAGTGCTCCTGGTGGTACCCCTCTGAGCTTCTTTGAGGGTTTCCAGAACAGCTGTCTTACCTCTGCAGTTTGAACCTCTGTGCCAGCTTTAAGTAATTCCCCACGTATTCTAGCAGGAGTTCTTTGTTTCTGGAATTGGCACAACATGTCATTGTTGTGAGTACTTTCCCATACCAATTTTAGCCAGTAAACGTGAAGATCTTTCTTCAGATGCCCAAGTCTTAGTAGAAAAAGAGACAAGACCTCATTGTGTACTGCTGTGGCCATGCCAACAGGGCTTCTGCATTGCTCTTCTGAGGCAGTGTTCAAGTTCTTGTGTTGATTGTAGTGTTAGGAAGTTTCCATTGTCCCTGGAACAGGTACAGCACTATGATACACGATGTGGGATTGACAGACTTTTTTGAGAAATGTGACTGGTGTTGCAGACCAAACCAAAGGGGAGAAAGAAAATTAAATACCCCTGGAGGGCTTAGTGTGTTCATCTCCCTCAGGCACTGTTAAAAGACTGTAGGCTAAAGCTGTGAGCTAATCGGGTGATCCCAGGCCTAATAGGAAGTTCTCCAGTGATCTATACTGGCTGCTTAGATCAGGAACACGTGCTGGATTTTTAACCATTGTCCATGTTCAGAAGTGCTTTCTTGGAAGCCATCACACTAGAAAGAGGTGGTTCTTTTCATTGCCTGTCTGAGAATTATTTACACTTATTTTTCTAGTACCAAGGACCTGTAAAGAACATCATGTAACAGTTGGGAGTGAGAATGGAGACAGCACAAAGCCCAAGGGCTCAGGCTTTGAGACTGGAACACAAAGGTGTGGAGTAATGCACAGTTGTTATGGTAGGTAGTGAAACGGTGGAGATACCAGAGTGACAAAAGGATGTAGGACTTCTGCACGGAGCTTTTGCCACTGGACAAGAATTCAGGTTTAGAGTAAATGGCATGAATCTCACAGAAATTGAAGTAAAATGAAAACCTGGCGACTTACTGCTCTGAGGTGTTGCTTTCTAAGTAGTATTTTACACATTTTAAATACGTGACCACCTAAATGAGTCCAGTTTTATTTGCAAAACTAGATGAGGTACCTGCCAGTTCTGTCCCGAGTGCAGGAGGAGGCACTTGTTGGAAGGGGGATGGTTTTAATCTCTGCCATCACTAAAAATAAGCCGCATCACAACTTTTTATTCATGATAACCCAAAATACTGTCTGAATTGCATGTTCTCCTTTTTGGTATCATTTAATGGATGAGCACAGACAATCTGGGAAGATCTTTATTTGGTTCCCACCTGTGTGCTTACTGGTGTGGCAAAGACTTGGTGCTGTCATGGAAGATCTGTTCGTTTACCTGCCATGGAATGAAATGTGACTTGAATTTGGTGCTAAATGAGTGGACGAGTCTGGGGAAGCCTGCTCTGCTTGACCAACGATACACTCGGGATAATTGTCTGACAGAGAACCTGGTGAAAGGTCATGACATCAACTGAAGGTTGTGACTTCTACGGTGGAGTGACTGTACAGTTTGACTGGTTACATCTCATCAGTATCCAGAGGAGAGCAATGAAGCTGCTGAAGGGCCTGGAGAACGTCTTCCAAGGAGCAGCTGAGGGAACTGGGGTTAGTTAGCCTGAAGGAAAGGAGGCTGAGGGGAGACCTCACTCTCTACCACTATCTGAAAGGAGGTTGTAGAGAGGTAGGTGCTGGTCTCTTCTCACAAGTAACTAGGGATAGAACAAGAAGGAATGGCCTCAAGCTGCACCAGGGGAGGTTTAGGTTGGACATTGGGAAAAATTTTGTCACAGAGGGTTGTCATTGAAAATTTTGTCATTGGAACAGGCTGCCCTTGGAGGTGGTTGAGTCACCAACCCTGGGTGTGTTTAAAAGCCATATAGGTGTGGTGCTTGGGGATATGGCTCAGTGGTGGACTTGGTAGAGTAGGGTTAATGGTTGGACTCAATCTTCAAGGTCTTTTCTAACCCAAATGATTCTATAAATACAAGTGGTACCCAGAAATGTAATTTATAGGATGGACTGCAGCAGCTCTTTTCTAGTTCTAAAGGACAAAGTACTGGAGAATATTGCACTAGGTATCTTAATTGCTTGTCTGTTGCAGGTGTAAGGACAAGATTTACCTTCCGTTTTTGTAAGGCTCTTAATTTATTCACCAATAGTGCTAATTTTTAGTAGTACAAAAATAATCAGGAAAAACAGTCCCCTTCCCACCATCAGGAAGTTCACAAACAAAATCTGCCAAACCCCTATGCCTCTTCTGTTTCTGGAGTCTCCAGGGCCAGTTAGCAGGCAATCCTGGGAAATAACATAGTTTTGAGCAGTCCTGACAGTTCCAATCTACATTTCATTCCAAATGAACTGAAAGGATGAGGAAAAATCCTGTCTCTGCTTGCTGCAGGCTGTTCGTGAACATTATGCGACTTCTGGCACAAATGCCAGAAATAGGACTGCTGGGAGTTGTTCTTTGCAGGTATCACTGGGTCTGCTACTCTTAAAACTGGAGGCAGATGATTTTTAAGGAGGCTGGTATCATGAAAGCACAGATGATGATTTAAAGGGGGGAAAAAATCAAATAAATCTTAATGAGGTTTGTCAAAAAGAGCTCAGCAGCAGAGAGCAGGAATGGCCGATTGACCTCTCGTACTCTGTGCCATTTCACCATCAATCTCCCTCTCTTTAGCAAAGGAAAGCAGTTCTTCACAAAAAGTAATTCTTAAACAAATGCAGACAGAACATATTGGACCTAGAACAGGTAAGCAGACTAATAACTTCTGATCCTTCTGGTGGTGTTAATTCAGGTCATACAATTCTTCTTGACTCAAGGGCTCCCCCAATGGGTCCTGACAGAGCTCTGAGCACCCTGCTCTAGTTGAGGCTGTCCCTGCTCTCAGCAGGGGGGTTGGACCAGATGACCTCTGGAGGTCCCTTCCAGCCCAGAAATTTCTGTGTTTCTATGAATAATTCTTCTCTCTTGCACAAAAAGGAACATAAGCAATGTTAGAAGCAGATGGTAACAGTATAGAATACACACAGCACCCTTCTTCCTGAAGGAACCAAAATACCCAGTGAGAGCAGAGGACTGCCCTCTGTTGCACGAGTTATGGCAGGTGCAGCCAGCCTGACAAAAATCTAACAAAGGCTGGGGCTCACCCGAGACCCAAGAAGGATCTGTTCAGCACCTCACAGCAATTACCTGTCACCTCAGGGTCCAGGCCCTTAGCCATCCTTTGTTGTGAGCTTGGCCCCAACAAGTTGGAACGACCATGGTGCACACTCAGCTAGGGTATAAATGGGGTGCTGCTGAAGAGCCAATTTTGAGCTGGTTCCCTTGGAGCAAGCAGGCCTTGCAGTTGTGAATTCCCTGGCTTTGGTGAGTATTTCTTCTGGATAGAGTGCTGAGGGAGCTTTGGTGCCTCCTTCTAGAAAAAAAGAGCCTTTAAAGCTCAGGAATTACTCATGTAGTAGTATATTCCAAACTGACATCCAAACTTGTAATTTAATTTTGTCCAAAGGACTACCAAGTAGTTTTGGCTCCAAACTGCATTTTTTGGTAGCTGCTGCTGTCTGTTGTGTAGGTGCCTCCATCACCCAAGTATGGATGTACAAGTGGAAATCAAATGGGCTGTCCTTTGGTGTCCCAGTTACCTTCTCCTAAGTGGTGAGTGTAAGAGTTCATACAGGAGATTGCTACCAAGAATACAGGTACAGCTCCTGCAGTCTTTTCAAAGATGCTTACTCTAATGCATAGCACATGTGGGAAACCACTCTTGTCTATCCAGTTGGCTCACTCGTCCTGTTCCACTAACCACGTGGAACTTCACTAACAGTCTGGAGAAAAGGGGAGGTTGTTAGGAAAAGAAAATAGGTATTTCTGGTTTTATTGATTACAGCATAATGTATTCACTCTTTCTTGAACATGAGAGTACAGAAATACAGTGAAGATGTGACCACATCCTCCTTCCAGTGCTGAAAAGGACTCAGCTTTTCCCCCCCTACTCCTTCATCTCTTCATTTTCTCTAAGGTTTAGCAGATGTACTCTGAGCAGCTTCCTCTCTCCATTGAGCTTTCTTCTCCAAGTTCATGCTTATAAGAGATTCATGCCTTTTTACAGCCTGCAGATGACAAAGCAAGAGATGAAACTTGTATCGAAAGTTTACAAAATATCTGGCCTGTCCTTACCAAGGCACAGTTCTGTCAGCTCTAACGCAAGGGAGAGAAGCCAGCCAGAGACTACTTTGGTTTGAACTCATTACTTTTCTGGGATTAAATGAAACCCTTTTGTTAAGGCATTAGAAGATATATTCTGTGCTTCTGGTCAGTATTTAATACTAGTTTCTGGTCTTCAGAAGTCAGGTACTGGAAACAAATCAAGAGTTAAACATAATAGATTCTAGCTACTGTGAAAACGAGTGTCCCAAAAGAGCTGTCCTCCTCTCTTTCCAGTGTTTGGATTTATACTACCCCAACAGAAGAGGTTTTTCTTCATTTTCTCAGGGTTTTCTGCTTCCAGTCATCCTTAAAAGAAAGCAGTAGACAGTTGCTGTTACCGCTGTGGTTTTTACGCACAGTAAAATTGACAGCTGCACAGATTAGATTCCTTGACTTTAATGCTGCTGTGAGGCTTTAGCTTTGGCTTCAGCACACAAAAAGTGCTCCTTGCTTCTTGACAGAAATACCTCAAAGTTAACAGTTCACCAGCTATGTTAAAAACCACAGAGAATTAAAACATGACTAACCTTTGCTGCACTTGGAATCTGAAACACTTAACTCTCTTGATACAATGCAAATTAAATCATAGACTTAATTCCACCACATGGTGAACTGTGATATCTTGCCAAATTCTATGCCATTGAGGGATGCTCAGCATCTACAGAACTTGGGGAGCTTTCCTAGGAAATAGTTTCTTATTCAACAAATAACAACTGCAAGAAAACTTGTTCCATCCACACTGATTTTCTCATGCAATTACAGGGCACAGAATTATGACCAACCATCTCCTCACAGTTTAAAAATACTTCTGAGAATTCTAAAGTGTTTGTGAAGAAGCAAACTCACTTGCTATTTCCATTCTGTTGATCCTGCAACTGCTGCAGCCTGGAAAGAGGCACTCATCATAGTGACTGTACGGACCCCATTGGTCCAAGGAGCATTTACCTGCCTACCAGATCCTCAGAACAGAGGGTGCTCTTTGCTTTTGACACTTTGCAGCCCATCAACAAAATTAAGGAGTTTAAGCAGCACAAGCTAAAATTAAGTATTGCACTAAGAAAAAAAGAAGACACTTTTTTTTTCCCCTTTTCCAGGAAGCATATGCAGTCTAACAGTGCTCTATCTATTCCCTCTCTAACTTGGGAATTCATCAGTGATGGTTGGTCACTTCTAGGGAACTAGGAGGACTTATTTTTAATTTTTGTTCAGTGATGAAGGAAAAAACCCCAAACCCAACCTAATAACAATCCATAGGAGGAACTGAAGGCTCGATGTGAAGATTGATTTGTAGTCATCAGCCAAAAAAATCTGTGCTTACCTGCTTCCCTCTAATTACCATGACTATGCATCCCAGTATTGTCAAGGCAATCATTACATAGCTGGACTTCACACGCAGTGTGGTCTTTGCTGCTCTGATCGTTTCAATCCTCAAGAAATAATAATAAAAGAACAGACTCATTATCAGAGACCCAAATAAATCATTTGGCTAATTGTTTATTTGTCCTAGCACGCTGTGTGACTTTGTATGATGCTAACAGTACTTGGCTCTTTGCACAAAAAGCTTTTACAAGAACAGGTAAGGCTGATCCCCAGCCACCTCGGGAGATACTTTGTCATGAAGGTGTTCCTCTCAACGTTAGAAACAAACTGAACATTTTTAACTTCAGTTGCTACTCAGGAAGGGTCCTGCCCTTCCAGACCACTTGACTGCAAAGGGGAAGGCTGCAGTAATTACAAATGTATGTTCACTAGGGAGAGGACAGTAAAAAGAGAGAGGGTTTTACTAATAGGATAGTTTTTCTTAGTATCTTCAAAGCCAGGAAGCAGTCCATCCATATTGGAACTGTGGTGTATTTAACACTGTAAACCTTGCCTTTTGCCCTCAATAGCAGAAATTGGTAAAACCCCTTTCTCAGCAGGAATAAAAGAAACAGTTTAACAGCTGGAGTTTCTTGGGCAGAGGGAAGCGTTATCACAGCTTGGCAATTCCTTCTGTCTGAACTTCATAACAGTTTCATTATTGACACAATATTTTTCAGCAAGAAGGCTGCCTCTACTACAGGATTTGATAGTGCTATAGATTAGGCAGTGGCTGCTGAAGGTCATACTCCTCAGAAATTCTGAGTAGGACTTGGAAAAGACCAGTGGATACTATTCCCCTCCTCCTGGGGTAAAGAATCTTAAGGTAATCTGTTTTCCTAAGAAACTGAGGAGGTGTGGAGTATTGGTAAGTTTTCCAACATCAGCTTTGGGCAGAGGACTCTCTTAAACTTTTTTATTATTATTATTTATTTATTTCAGGAGGCTTATCTAGCCACAGCAGTAGCAATGCTATTATTCCTTTGGGAAACCTACTGCCTAGTCTACTGCTATCTTATAAAAACCAGAAATCTTCCCCAAGAAAAGTAATGGTTATTAAAGCCTTCCAGCTCTACATGTTGTGAATTGTAACAAAAATTAACTTAAGTTGGGTTAAACCCTGGAGATCATTATACCCAAATGACATTCTGACTTACAGCAAATTTCAAGTTCACAGTGGAGACAGTAATGCAAGCAAGGCCAATGAAGCATGCATGCTGCTTTTACATGTGCTTTCCACAGTAACCAAAGGCCAATACCCTGTGTATTTCATAGAATCCTGTTTAACTGTCCTTGCAGTTGACTCCCTTCTCAAGGAGGTCTGATATTCTCACTGATTCCATTTGGAACATTATAAAATTACAGATTACTAAAAAAGCATCAACAACTTGTGATGACAGAATAAATACATCCAACTAGGTAGTTTTACACCACCCCCCCCCCCCACTAACATGGATTGCAGATTTAACACAACTTGGAAATTATCACTGGACACAAACATCAGTCAATATGGAATCTTCTATCCCATTCTGACCCTTATACTTGGAGGAAAGAAGACATCAAAGGATCCACAATAGTTCAACAGCATAAATCACACCAGACCTGAGAACTGAAGAGAGCTTTGTTCTCATTTTTGAGGAGGAGGGCGAGATTGATTTGATCACTGTTTCAGAATATTGATCAGTTGGGAACACTTCCATCTACCATGAAACTAATAGTTAAATTTAGCTTCCAGGTAATTCAGGTTTGCTTGTAATCTGTGATTAACAACTTGGGCATGGGCTGCAATTAAACTGAAATGCACAGAAGGAGGCTTTAAAAACTTAAGTTTGGAAGTACCTTAGATACCTTAGAATACATAAAAGCTAGTCATCTGAACACAACTTGCATTTTAAATCAATTAATTAGCCAAGATTAACACTTTTTAAAATAAATTGGTTACTTCTGATCACCACATCTTGCAAAACTGCAGTTTTATCACAAACCCTTACAACTCTTAATTCAGCTCAGAACAGGAAAACAAGTTTTGTGCTTTTCTAGTTCTCATTTGTCTTCTCAGCTTTGGCCAAGCTATTTGCCTAAATAAAACCAAGAATTCCCTGTACACCTGCAAAAATGGTCAGCTTTTATCAGAAGTTGGTTTGTCCTCTCAATAAACCACTGAAATTACTTCAGTCACTCTGCTCTTTTCTTAAAAACACTCCCAACAAGTGTTTGGTCTGCAAATATACAGGACCTGTCAATTTAATACATTTAATAATTTACACCTTTATGTAAATTTCAAAGATAATTTTAAGAAAAATACAAAAAATGAAGAATTCATTCAGAAAAAAATATAGATACATGGGTGGATTTTTCAATGCCCAGGTGGTTCATCCAAACAGGGCAGCTCCATAGTTTGCTTACCCAAGTTGTACAAGACTTACTGTAACTTTTTCATTTAAAACATGCTTGTAATGCTTTTAAATATAAGTAGTTTTTAAAAGATAACTATACTGCTGCTAGGAATGTTTTTTTAAACTAGTAATTGCCTGTTCTTGATAAGTTTCATCTTCATTATAGACAGGCAAATTAGGACATTGTTTTATTTGCTACTTTTCACACAAGATATGTGGACTCCACCAGGAACAGGGAAATTTTTATCATATATATTTTTTGTTATGGAGCCTTTCCACTGTTTGTTAGTTTAAGTTCCAAGAGTAAAGAAAGTTGTCCCTCTCTATATTCATTAATAATTATTTTTAATGAGTTTCAGTTGGTTTATAGCTACATCATGAAAGTTTCACCCGACAGGAGATTGACATACAAAGAAAGAAAAAAAAATAAAATCCAAACAAAAAAACTAGAAAAAGCTAATATGTGCAAAAAGCTTTCTTGGTTGGGAGAGAAGAGTAAAAATTAACTGATTTGTGATGATTTTTCTAATGAAATCACTGATAAATGCTGGTCATCCCTTCAGAAAAAATTCCAAAGGGTTATATTTTCTCGACAACACAGAATTGCTCAAGTCATCTCATCTACAAGACAGTACACCAAGCACAGCAGTGTAAGACTTTTCACCTGTGAAAATCCATTCCATTTAAGAAAAGTTATTCTGCAGTTGCATTCAAGTAACTTATTCCTATGCAGACAACGTCTCTTTTACAGCTTCAAAACTGGCACTTACGAGACAGTCTCTGGTATATCCTCTGGTTTTTTGAAATGGCCTGCCCACAACAAAAATCTTTTCTCCCAGTCTGTAGGCTTGTGTCCAGGCACCCTCAAAGTAGACCGACCTAAAAAAACCCCAACGAAATGCACAGACAAAAACCAAACAGACACCAAAAACAACAGTCAGAGAAGCTGAATTGCCCCAGCTGTAATGAAACCAGTTAGGTTGAGCAACATAGAATTTTCAGAATGACTGCTAGAGATGGTTAGGGAACAAAAATTGTAACCCAGTCAGATTAACAAACCTGTAAATAGGGAATAAACTGAGGCCATGTAAGGAAAGCCAAAACTTGCCCAAGACCTCTACGTAGCTTTAAATTCGCAGAACATGCTCCAGCTTCCCGAGGTGCTGTGATATTCTACTTTTCCTATTACATTTAATTTAGTTTAAAAAGAGTAATCAAATTAAATTGCTACAGAAAAGCCAATAGGCTGCACCATTACATCACAGAATGTTACCTATTCCAGGCAGCGTAAGATCTTATCTGGAGGTATAAGCAAGCAGATGACCATAGGCAATGATTAGACCCTTAATTTTCAGCTCAGTCTTTCAAGCTCCATCCAGAAAATGTTCAGAAGAATTAGGGGAAGGTTTCCATACGTGACACACCATTAAAATCTAGAAAACAAAGCTCAAAGTGCAGCTTTTTCCTTTCTTTTTTTTTTTTTTTTTTTAAACAATGGGACAGTGTCCTGTATGGATGTGTGCTGCCTCGTGGATTCAATTATCTAGGAAGCAGGGTGGATGCACAGTTTGCTGACAACACCAAGTTATTCAAAACACATAAAGAAGAGGGCTAAACACAAAGAGCCACAGGGCTTCAGAATCCTGAGTCAGTGAGACAGCCAGTGAAAGCCCACGTATATAAAAAGGAAGTAATTAAGTAATTGCAGTTTGTGTACAACTGACAGACTCTAACCATTGTTGCTGAGGGGTAAGTCCACGGGGTTTCATAGTTTTTGGCAAAACGTTCAGTAATAGAAAGGGAAATGACATTACTGTTTGTGATCAGGAACCCAGACCAACACAAAGCATGATTCTGCCACTGCTACCAAACCGTGACTCCAGCAGTTTGAAAAGCCTGTGAAATTCTGACCCCTCACCTCAGATGAGATCGAACAAGCCCAAGGAAAACTAGTAAGGATGACCACAGGGGGATAGAATAGCCACAATATAAGAAACAGTATCATAAACTGAGACCCTTTGGCCTGGAAAAGCAGTAATTGAAGGTCCCTTCAGCACACCAGAGGGCACCAAAATCCTAAGGGATGTTGGGAGTGTGGGTTATAACCAACAGGTCCTGTTTTGGATGGGGTACTGAATAAAGAAAAAAAAGCACATGCCAGCTTCAAAAACAAACAGAAGACTGTACTTGCTTTCTCACACCATAATTCAGACAAGGAATTCCTTCTCAGAACATGGATGCTAAAAATACATCCAGCTTCAAGAGACCGGGCAAATTTAGGGAAGAACAATCCAGTGAGGACCATTAAACAAAGATGCCACCTCTGGGATGGCAGTTTAGGGAGCAAACACTGCCCTCTTTCTATACTCTTCCTTAGATCCTTGCTTTTGGTCACCATTCCTATTAGTCTTCACAAAAGTCTAAGTGACTTGGCCACTACTGGAGACATCACACTCTTCGGTCTTCCCCAGTACAGTTTTTAACCCAGAACTATGCAAAATGCCTGAGATCTGTATGCTCCTTTTATCTAGCAACAACAGCAGGCCATGAAGAGAACCTATTATCCAGGAAGCCTGATGAGAGCATCATATATATAGTCCCATATATAGTGACAAAATATGTCGTTGCCTGAGTTTTACCTGACCAACTCTACCCCTAAACATGAACCAAGCCAACAATTCAGACTCTTTCCTGCAGGGCATGTTCAGTGTTGTGAACATGAAAAACTGCACAAGTGTTTTAGCTCTTAGGACATTCCTAAACACTGATAGTTTACATTGGGGTTAAACAGTCAGTTCTAGAGCCCAGCTGAAGAGCCCCAATGTAGGACTGCACATCAGGTAAGATACTAGTGACCCGTCAGCAAAAGCTGTGGTTTTGTCCCCAGAAGAAATACTGACCTCTGGCTTTGTTAAAAAATAAGATTTTATTGCTAAATTTAATGCTCAATTCTTCAGTCTAAAGATCTGAACTCTCTCTCACAAAACCAGGGATCCTAGCAGCTCTATCAGCCAAATTCCTGTTCAGACGATTGCAGCTTGGAGATCTAAGTATTTCGTAGCATGAAAGTTAGTATGGTCGTTATCAAAACCTCTTACTTCTTGGCTGAAGTTGACTTTCTTCCTGGGGTTTAATGCAAAGCCTTCTGCTTAGCTTCGGATCCACACCTTTAGTCATCCTCAAAATTGAGGGAATATTTCTTCCCAGCAGTTTAACAGCCCTATCTGAAAGAGAAAGCAAAGGAAGCAAAGGGGCCAAATCTACCTCAGAATAGTAAAAAGTGAAAATACTGACATTTAAGTGGCTGGCTGGGTTCTCTGAAACACAAGAGAGAAGAAAAAAAAAAAGAAAAAAAAAAGAAAAAAAAGAAAAAAAAGACAATAGGTGCAAATCTAATCATGCAAGAAACACCAAATTTAGTTGGAACAGAGCCTACCAAAGACAGACAAGCTTTAATAAACTATAACTTGAGTTCATCCATTAACCTTATTTAGAAAGTATTATACAGGAAATATTATATAATATAGAAAATATATAGAGAAAATATTTAGAACATTACAGACTACAGGTAATTTTTAAAGCAACGCACATCACAACTTCAAGGAACTTATCTATCCACGTGTTTCAGATACACTTTAGTCGGTGCTATTGGAAGGACCACGTCAGTATTCTATTGGTCTTGTCACATCCCAAAAGCCAGGCAAAAAAACCCAAAGAAATTTAAAAAAAAAAATCCCAAAAAGCAGAATCTTGATGTAGTTTGTAGTTTATTAGAAAAGAATAAGGGATCTTATATTTGAAAACATAACTAATATAATGAAAAAATTGGGGTGGAGGGGAATATAAGAACCTTGAAAGGCAAAAGGGCACTTTTAGAAATAGAAATCGAGTTTTTTCTTCTTTATGCCGGTTGACAATGTCTCTCCTATAAGAAACAGCTGCCTTTTATACACTAGGTGTTAACACATTCCAGCTCTGAAGAAAAAAAAAGTACATTTATGGGTGACCTCCCCCCAGAACCAAACCCTTTTCAAGGGCTTCTGAGAAGAAGAAAAAAAAAAAAAAAAAAAAAAGAAAAAGAGAGAAAAAAAGGGGACAAATCAATTCCTTCGATAGTTTTTCAAGTCAGCCTGCAGGCCGCCAGCCGTCAGGCGTTATAAAGCCCACGAAACCGAACCGCTAACGCTTCACCCCCGCCCGCAGCTGGGCCGGGGCCGCTCCCGCCCCACGCTCCCCACCCTAAGGGCCCCGCTACCTCCCCGCCTCAGGCCCCGGGCAGTCACTCACCGGCGCGGCCCCACATGACGCGGCCTCCTGCCCCAGCAGCGCTCCTCGGCCCCTCAATGTCACCGCTGCGCTCCGCCCCAGGATTGGAGCGACGCGGCAGAACACGCGGGCCCTACGAGCCGGGACCGCCTCTGGCGGGGGTGCGCCTCAGTGCTCCCCGCACCTGAAAGCGGCGTAGGGCACCCGCAGGCCGCCGCTAGAGATGCCCGCTCGGGACCCTCTCCGCCACGGGGGCCGCCCCCAGCCCTCGCCCCGCCCACCTCCCCTCGCGTCATCCCGCCTCCCCCGGTGGATTGGCCGTCGCCGCGGCCCTCGGCCTTTCCAGTATGGCGGCGCCCAGCGCAGCGGCGAGCTGCGAGGATTTCGCCGAGTTCCAGGTAACCCGCGTGGGGCGGTGGCGGGGGGCACGCTCCCGACGCCTCCCCGCGTCGCCGTGCGGCGCGCTCCCACCGTCTCCTGGCAACGCCGCGCGGCCCCGAGGGAGCGCGGCCCCGTGGTGGGACGGTGGCGGCGGCGGCGGCGAGGTCATCCGTCCCGGCAACGGTCAAGATGGGAAGAGGGCGGAATCCGGCCTTCCCCGAACCCCCAGCGGCGGGAACGCCGTGCCCTCTCGCAGGCGGTCGAGCGGGGGGGAGCCCCTTCCCGGGATTCCTTCCCGGGACGGAGGATCCCTGGGCGTGGGAGCCCTGCGTGGGTGGAGGGATCTCCGCGGGCGCCTTCACGTCGTTTAATGGAGCGGGCAGGATCGCGCGTACCTTCTGCGGTGTGAGCAGGGTCCAACCCGGCGGAGGTGGCGGCACCTGGCCTGGCTTTTAAACATCTTGGCCCCCCCAGAGGTGGTTTGTTATTCGCAGTTTGCCGTTCCGGTGCAGGCTGTGCCCAGTTTCCCGCCTGGAAGGGTCACCGGGGCCTTGGGCAGCGGCTCTCCGGCCTGTCGGCAGCGCGGGTGGGTTTCCTGAGGGAGCCGGTGCGGGCAGGGCCCGGGGGCTCCGGGGGGGGCGTTAGACACAGCACTGCCCAGATCCCTGCCCAGCTCCGGCCTTTGCTGATAAGGAAACTGGTTGGTTTGCAGCACGTGCCCCTGCATACGGAAACTGTTGATTTGGTGCAGGGTTTTTCCTGTTTTGTAAGCAATCTACTTAGTTTTCTATTAAAAGAATCATGCAATTTTTTTTTTTCTTTTGTAGTAGGGTTTTTTCAGAGAGGTAAGCAAATATTATTTTTTTTTTTAATACAGGAGTTGCTCAGGGTGATGAGGACAATCGATGATAGAATCGTCCACGAATTAAACACTACGATTCCAACAGCTTCCTTTGTGGGGAAGGTTGACGCCGGCCAGACGTGTAAAGAGCTGTACGAGTCTGTGAGTGCACACTCCTTCAACTTGCAGTTTGCTCCCTGATGTTTACTACGTGCACTGGCCAGTAAAGCATCCTCAAGTCCTAAGAAAACCTCTGCTTTGATATATTGCCCTTTATCTGTCTGTAACTGGCATGCTCGACTTCTCTATGGTGCTAAACCATGCACACGTAACAGCTGCTTCAGCTTAAAACCACGCAGGGAATGTATTTCTTCCACAATACTGCTCCTTTGAGGTGTTCTTCAGGCTCTGGCGGATGACGTTAGTCCAGTCCACTTCTTTCTCTTAGAAATGCTAGCATGCTTTTTGTGCTGCTTTGCAAGAGCTCTGCTTGTCTGTCTTTGACTGTTGATCAGGTTGGTAGCTGCTGCTCAAAGCAGCGTAGCTTCCAGCATGGGGATTACAGAGTCAAAGGGATTTCTGTAGAGACAGCAATACCTTGACTTTGGGAAGTCTCTCTTTTAACTTGTAACTCAGAGGTTTTTATTCTCTGATGAGTTGTTGTGACTTTCTTTCCCCCACTTAGCTGATGGACGCTCACACCAGCAGAGAGAGAATCATCAAAAACTGCATTGCTCAGACATCCAGCGTAGTGAAATCTCTCCGAGAAGAGAGGGAAAAGGCCCAGGATGACGTAGCATTATTAAAGCAACTCAGGAAAGAGCAGACAAAGGTGAGTGGTGACATTTTTTAGACATCATTTAGAGGGGAAGAAAACGGTATCTTTCCCAAACAGAAAAACTAGTGATGGAGAGAACCTGAAGTGGATCCTGACTCAGGCAGTCTTTTCCGAGGGTCTCTTTGGCCGGGTTTGTCAGAACCGTTTCCCCAAGCTCTGCGTGTGGAGTGTTTCCTAAGATCCTGTAACACAAACACTCTACGTCCCCACGGTGGACTCTAACCTATACTGACTGACAGCGCTTAGCGTGCAACTTCCCTGGGGCTTGCTTAGTCCTTTCAGAATGCCCACAGCTTCATTTTGCCTTTCTGAGGTCCTGTAAAACTCGTATATCTACAAATGGCAAGTGTCAGCACCAAGATGCAAGCACCAGAAGATAATGAAATACAGCTTTTCTCTGTCTCAGGCACCATGTGGTTAGAAAGCCTTAAAGCTGTCCCTTTCATCATCACCTTGAGAATCATCATTCTTACTCTGTGTGTGAGTTGGAGTTCCTCTCCTCTACAAGGAGCTGCCAGGCAATCTTGAATTCCACTTAATCTGTTGTTTAGTATTTGTTGGATTAACTTTTTGAGTACCTTGTGATGGTGTGAGAGAGGCTTCTGGGTTTGCATATGGAATTTTAATGCTCTAACACCCTCTCAACCTTCTGGCCTCTGGATGGAAAGTGTACGTCACCAGAGGGGAACAGAGGTGATTTAGATGGAGTATCAGAAGTGGGGAAGGAGAACTCTACTGAAGTTCTTGCCCCCATTCCAAGGCCCACTTTGTAGGGAAAAGGATGTAGCATGTGTAGCTCTAGGAGTAGAGATTAGCAGCAATGTGAACTGTTCCATTCATCTCCTTTCCAGACCTCCTCTGTATGGCTCACAGATTTTTTTTTTTCCACACCACATCCTTGCAGCACATGTCAAACAAGACTTACTGCCTTTTTTTGCATACGCTGGCTAGGTGTGTCTCTTGTGTTCAGCAGTTTCATTAGCCTTCCTCTGTTAAGAACTGTTTTAATCAGAGTTTCTAAAACCTTTGAGTTTCCAGTGTTCCGGTGAGTTCTTCTCATAACAGCCAGACATCCCACCACCACACCTCTCTCTCTCTCTCCGTATATATACATACATCTTGTAACACCTGAAGAGATGTCTTTTTGCTTTTGCAGTGCTGAGCTACCTCAAAATCCACTTACCCCTGTGCTTCCAAGAGAAGCCTGTGGTAGCCCCTGTTTCAATGAGCTGTTGAATGCTGATGTATTTGTAGAAACAGAGCTTCCTGAGGGGATGATTTGAACTCAAATACCTGATTTTTCCCAGGCCTTGAGTGAGTGAACTGTTTGTTCATGTGCTTTTCAGAGAAGTGCTCTGTCATGAGCTCAGATATAAAGAACCACGTGGCAGGCAAGTGGCTTTATTCTTAAAGCCTCACTGACAGACCTGCTAACAACCATCCATATTAGTTTGGAAAATTACAATGTAGCTTAGAATTTTCTATTAATTTTGTTTGCAGAGCCAAGTCTTTAAATTGGTTAATTACTGAGCCCAAAACCTATTGCTGAAACCACTAGAAGGACCACAGTCATTATGTTTAATAATCAGAGGTGATTTCAAATGTCAAAAGCAGTCCATGATTTGGAAACATCTCAGAAATCTTTTGATGAGAAGACCTCAGATTTGTACTTGGACTTTATGAGGTGTAGCCCCCCTGCTTTTTAATT
>JANHGN010022682.1:15421-28365 GCA_024605025.1 Megaceryle maxima | reverse complement strand
CCTGAAGGGAGCTTATAAAAAGACTGGAGAGGGCCTGTTTACAAAGGCCTGGAGTGAAAGGGTGAGGGGCAATGGTTTTAAATTAGAAAAGACTGAATTTAGATTACATGTAAGGAAGAAGTTCTTTACCTTGAGGTTGATAAAAGACTGGAACAGGTTGCCCAGGGAAGTGGTTCAGGCCCCATTCCTGGAGATATTCAAGGTGAGGCTTGATGAGGCTCTGAGCAACCTGCTCTAGTTGAAGATGTCCTTGCTCTCAGCAGGGGGATTGGACTAGATGACCTCTAGATGACCTCCTTTCCAACCCAGGCATTTCTATGATTCTGTATCATGCATTCAAATAATTTGGGGTGTAAAAATTAAAGAAATGAATGTTGGGGAAAAAAGTCAAGCCAGGCCTACATTTTTTACCTTTATGTTTTGGATACAGTAGAAGTCCCTTTGGCTTTGATCCTGCAATGTACTTAAATCAGTGTTGATGATACAGAACTCGGAGGAGTGGCTGACACGCCAGAAGGCTGGACTGTCATTCAGCGAGACCTGGACAGATTGGATAGTTGGGCAGAGGGGAACCTAATGAAGTTCAACAAGGGCATGTGTAGAGTCCTGCACCTGGGAGGGAATAATGCCATGTACCAGTACAGGTTAGGGATTGGCCTGATGGAAAGCAGCTCTGCAAAGAAGGACTTTGGAGTCCTGGGTGGGCAACAAGTTAACCATGAGACAGCAGTGTGCCCTTGTGGCCAAGAAGGCAAATGGTCTCCTGGGGTGCATTAGGAAGAGTGGTCAGCAGGTCCAGGGAGGTTCTCCTACCTCACTACTCTGTCCTAGTGAGGCCACCTCTGGAGTACTGTGTCCAGTTTTGGGCTCCCCAGTTCAATAGGGACAGGGAACTGCTGGAGAGAATCCAGTGGAGGGCTACAAAGATGATTGGGGGAATGGATCATCTCTCTTACAAGAAAAGGCTGGGAGACCTGGGGCTGTTTAGCCTGGAGAAGAGTAGGATGAGAGGGGATCTGATCAATGCTTATCTAAGGGCAAGTGTCAATCTAATTTTCAGTGGTGCCCAGTGACAGTACAAGGGGCAATGGGCACAAACTAGATCACAGAAGTTTCATCTGAACATAAGGAAAAACTTCTTTGTTATGAGGTTGACAGAGCCCTGGAACAAACTGCTCAGAGAGGTTGTGGAGTCTCCTTCCCTGGAGACTTTCAAAACCCACCTGGACATGTTACTGTGCAACCTGTTCTAGGTGAACCTGCTTTAGGAGGGGGGTTGGACTAGATCTCCAGAGGTCCCTTCCAACCCCTACCATTCTGTGATTCTCTGATTCTTGGGTGCAGTACCTCACGCTCTAAGAGGAGACCTGGTGAATCTAAAATTTTCCTTAAAACTGATGTGATTTTGCACAATGAGCAGGTGTTTTTCTTATATGTCACAATCACATTTTTTTGCCTTTTGTCATAGTCTTTTGCCCTGTCCAGAGGCAACTCTTTTTGTGGCATCTTGGTATTTGAACTTTCAGTGCACACCCATACGAAGTTTCCACATTTTTATCCCGTGACTAGATGAGCAACAAGCTCTGTAATTACAGTCTTGACTTTTTCCTCTGTAGAGATGCAGAGATGGTCTGTGCATCATCATGTAGCAAGAGGTGTGTGACCCCAAGGGCTGTAGATGGGGACAGGTCTTGTGAGTAAGACGTCAAAGGGCAGTGGGCCAGCAGAGAGCAGTCTTTCCCCTACTGTGCAGTGCCACCGATGTGCAGAAACAAACTATATAACCTGTGGAAGGTTATAAAGCAGGTATGTTTATTGCTGCGCCGGGTGCAAGGGGGATCATTCCTCCAAACTTGCACACCGAGGGGTTAAGCGAGCAAATATTTATTACACTAAACCATTCACATTCATAAAGTCGAACGTGCATGTTCATAAGTCTTCCGAGGAGTGGGTGGGGTTATTACAATTAGTTACAGGAGCTCATTATCATAGGCCTCCTCCCCTTTCGCGCTTGTGCATTGCCATCCGGTGATCATGGGCCGGGGTCTTTTGGAGGAAGGCCTGCAGTCTTCTTTGCAGTGTACTTTTCACCTTTGGTTCAGAATGCTGAACCTCACAGGCTATTAACAGCAAAACTGCTACGATCCGGCTTATCTTGGAGGTTCTTCCTTGTTAATGGAGAATTCCTATTTTGCTCAGAGTTACTTCCTCTTATCTACAAAGACTGAGGTTACAGGAGATGAGCTAATGCTTACAAAGCTGCCAAACTACAATACATCTGTCATTCAAGTCATTTATCATTCAACAGGTCAGTTATCATTCACCACTGCCTCCTCCACCAGTGAGGCTCACCCACCAGGCCCCTCACTTGTAACTGGCTATGCGGCCATGAAGCAGGAGGGAAGCGCTCACACCGTGTCCGTGACAGAAAACCCGTGCTGGTAGCAAGGATCAGTTCTGGCTTGGTTTTGCTCGCGCAAGGCATGCAACTTCAGAACTGTGGTCTTTCAAGACAGAAATCCACAATCTGTCAGAGGTCTCATATAAAAAAAATGACATCAATCTTGTTTTTCAGTTCACATGGCCTTAGTGCAATATGTTTGGAAGCAATTTTTCAAAAAGGAGGTGATAGAAGAGAAAGACCAATGAGGTGTTAGTCTCACAAAAAAATAATTTAGTTAATGTACTTATACTGTTTGTTAGGACACCTATTTTCTCACATCTTTATACAGTCTCAGTGGTACCTTTGCTATGTCTTCAGCAAGGTATCCTTAACGACTTCATTGCTAATTTGTAACTCCTATAAGAACCATTTTGCTGGCAAGTTGAAATGCTTAGTGAGAACCACAGACACACATTCTGGTCGGTGTGAAAGCCCCGGGCTGCATCTGGCCACCTGTATACAAGTCACTCCGCGGCGGTGCTGACATGGTGAGCAGCTGGTTCTCTGGAAGGTAGATCCTTACCGGCTCTGCGGCGTCTCTGTGCAGAGCAGGAGCTACCCCTCTGCCCCCGGCCCAGGCTGATTGCCCTCTCTGCTCTAAAGGTCTTCAGTTCCCGGTACTAGAAGTAATTCTGATGAATGAAACGCGTTAATTATTCGCCTGAGGAAAGCGCGCAGTTTATTTAACACGGCACTGTTTTCTTAAAACCTTTCTCCCTGGAAAATACCCGTTACCTTCCCTAACAGCGCCACCAAGTGACCGGCCGGGTAAGGAGGCCGTGTTCTCCCCGCTCCCGGGCTGCTCACAGCTGTGTGGAGAGTGCCCGCGTTGGGGTCAGGTCGGCGGGAGCTGGGCCCGTTGCCACGGCACGCCCAGCTGCGCGCCCGCATTCTTCAAAACACAGCGAAAAAAAAAAAAAAACCCACCCCAAAAACAAAGAGTGTTTAAAAAATAATTTACAAAGTCACGGTATTTATTAAAAGCAACTCCCACGCAGAACGCGGCGGGCAGACTCTGCCTGCTTTGCCGTTAAACCTGACCGACCCTTAACAGCGGCCGGCAGCCGCGCTGCGCAGGAAGAGGGAGACGGAGGGACGGGCAGCCCGCCCCTGCGTGGAAGGCGCGGTCGCTGGCAGGAGGCCGGGGCCGAGCGGTACCGCCTGGTGGGCAAGGAGCCGCCCGGGTGCTGGAAAGGCAGGGGGAACCCAGCTGCTAGCGGCGCCTCGCTGGGAGGGCCGCACACGCAGCGCTTTCTGCGCCACGCAGGCCGCGAGTCTATGGTGTTGGAGGACCGCGTGCCTGGGTCAGGCGTGGTCCCGCCGGCGCTTGGCGTGCGGCGACCCCGCTGACGGTTCCGGCCCCGGTGGCGGCGGCGCGATGAGCACCATGCTGGCCACCCGGTAAGGCAGCCCCCGCGCCCCTTAGCGCCTGCCCGCGGGGGTGGGGGGGTTGGCCGGGACAGACACCGCTGCCGGAGGGGAGGAGGTGGCGGCGCGGCGGTGCCGGGGAGGTGGGGCAGGGCCCTGTGCCGCCGCCCTAGCCGGGGGGTGCCATCCCCCGACCCTCGCGCCGCGGCTACCCTGCCCGCTCCAGTGAGGGGGGGGGGGTGCCTCGGTGCGTTGGTCAGCGGGGCGCTGTCAGGGCGTGGCACCCCAAAACTTGCAGCTGCGCCGCTGCAGCGCGGCTTCGAGTGATGGCGTCCGGCCCTGTCAGTGCTGACCCGTCTGCGTGGGGACCTGTCTGTCACCTCGCTCAGAGCCTCTGAGTGGCACCAACCCTGATGAGGGCCCGCGGGTGTTCGTGAAGGGTTGGGCGGGAACTCATCTGCTGGTTGTGCCTTGAGACAAGAGTCCAGAAGCTGCATCAGTTGCAGAGAGTTTTCAGCATTGCCATTCGTGTCACCCCAGGTGCATACGAGACTCGGCTGGCTTATGAGTTCGGTTGGGTTTTTTTGTTTGTTTGTTTTTTTCACTCCCTAGCGTACTTAGAGGCGGGAAGCTTGTGTGTACGTGATATATATGCGTATATGTATGTGTGTATGTACATGAGATGTGTATATGGCCCTACTTTTTTTGCTGGTGCCTGGGGACTTGCCTCATTTTTGAGGTGAAGCCTCAGCTGAAGAAAAATAAGAGATGGGCAACTCATGTTCCTTGTCAGGATAACACCATGAACTATCCACCAGCAGTTTTACTGCCACTGACCCTCTCTGTATATTTGTGTTATCACAGTTTTGCTTGCCTGGAGGAGTTGCACTGGCAACTGGAACTCTTCCTGAATTGCTGGGCAGATTACGTTATTGGGAAAGTTTCATGGTTGTCCCTTCTTGCTGAACAGCTAAGAGGATTGTATTCTGCATTTGAGGCTTGTTCTGAGTTGCAGCAGTACTAAGCCATGGAGAAGACCAGGCTTAGCAAATGGGACTGTGTGGTACCCTCTTGGTATATTCCACCTTCCACCACACACCAGCCAAGTGCAGGAGAAACGTATCGTTAGGATCATGGATGATTTCCTAGATGCAGACAGACTCTGCCTGTGTTAGGATGTCTTCAGGGTAGAATCTTGTGTTGGGTCTAAGCTGGTTGTCCCAAGGCACCTGCACAGTCAGTTTTCAGATAAGGAGCAGGTATCGGGTGGAATTTCAGCTGTCTTGAACTGTTGCATCGACTGTATCTGGTTCTAAAAATCAGACTAACAGGAAGGACTGGGGCTACTGAAGTAATCAGCACCATTCCAAAAGTAAATCCTAAATTATTTTCATGGTATTAGTTTTAATGATACTAAATTGTTTCACTCTGCCCATAGGTTGTGCACCATGAGGAATCTTCCTTCTGTTCTGGCTAGGACACTCAGTTCTGGGATTAGTGGCTCCCCAGTGCTTCCTGACATGTCTGAAGGTAATTGACCGTACTTCAGAAGATTTAGCAAAGTTTCTAAGGAGATTGTTCTTTCAGATGATGACCTTTCATGTGTTAATATGGTTTGGTTAATGAACACACCCTTGACTGTTGGCTTACAGTGTAAATATTTAGGAAGTAGCAGAAAATCACTGTGTGTGTTTGGAGATTAATGGCAACAAATATGGATAATCATTGAAGCTGCAGATTTAGAAGCTCATCTGGTTGTTTACTTGGAAGAGCATGTGATTCTTTTCTGGAGGTAAAACCGCTTCTTAAGTTGGCTCTAGATAGAAAGTCAGTGTAATACAGAGAGCTACTCTGGTGATTGGAGAAAACAGCCAAGAAATGGAGGATCTGAGTGGAAATGATGTCTTGCAGAACTTTTAATGTGTCAATGCCATTAATTTCGTAATCTTAAGAGAAATCTTTTAATCAGATCAGCAGCACTGCCTCGTGAAAATGCTTGTCAATAGAGCTTTGTGTTCAAAGATTGCTTTAGAACTCTAAGAATAGCCCATGATATTCCTGTTTCAGAAGCTTTTAGAAAAGTTTTCTTGCGTTCTCATCCCATGCACTGAGAAAAAGGGAGGAGGAAAAGGGCTGGAGCCAGGTACAAGTAATTCCTTCATGGAGTTTTGCTTGTTTCTGAGTTGTTCTTTCCCCCTTTGTTCTTGAAACAGAAACCACAGGATATCCAGTAAAACAGAAAACGAGGATTATTCATTGTTGGAGAACTTATTTTCATTATTATTAGTAATTTGGAAGGTTAAAGGAGAGAAGCAAAGTTATAGAGTATTGCATGCTTGCAAATGTTACCCTGGTCTTTTATTTGGATATTTGATAATGATACCACCTAGAAGGCCAGTGAAAATAGTGAAGCAGTTGAGGCCATCCCAGCCTTGCCTCTAATTAGTGTCCAGGGAATGCTACTCTTTTTTGGGCTGTAATGACTGTACATATTTGAGATTCTGTTCCAAAGTTGTAACATGTGAATAATGTTACACGGACTTTTGCTGATATGTAAACTAGTTTCCTTCAATTTGGTATCTGTGCTTATTCTTACTAGCTTTTCACTTGCTTCCTCCCAACTTTGGGTCCCACTTGTTAATGCCCTCACTTCTTCCATGGTTCTCTCAAAGGCTACACAAAGCCAGACTTTGGAAGTTTCCTCTGAGATAACTCTCTACCCACTTCCCAAAAAGTGCTTCAGATATTCTTTCCAAAATTAGTAGTGTTTGTCAACAGTACACGGTAGCGCCAGGTTTGAATTACACTGCAGGCAGAGCCAGTAGACCAAGGAACTGGAAAGCTGGCTTTGGAGGAAAGGACAAACGCAGCTGGAAACACAAAGATACTGCCTGTAAATGAGGCAAGGACAGGTTGCCTACGGTTGCTTACTGAAATTAAGGAACATGTGCGTAAATGGAACTCAAGCTGGTAGGATAATCAGGTAACTCCATACTAGATGTAATTTGCATTGTTTCTTTTAATTGTTAATCTAACCTGTGTTTTCTACTCCACAGGACACTTACCCATTCATGTGAATGATGGTGTGTTGTGGTAATCTGTACATATTTTAATATTTGCTGTAACACTAAACTTACTCGGCTACTGGTTTTCCTTACTTTAGCATTCACAAAAAATGAAATGTTATTCTTCTTCTCTGTCACTTGCTTAAAGTCTCTTTTCCTTCAGTGAGCGGCTCTGACCTTACTTGTGGCGGTGTTGTCCCAGATCTCTGTCAGCACACTGTGTTTCTGGTGGTGTGCTGGATAACACATTTCTAAGAGGCTTGTGGGATACGAAATCTCTTGCGCAGCAACTCCTGCAGTACTTGTCTTTGTTTCAGACATTTGAATCTGCATCTTTCACTAAAGTCCAGACCAAGCTCTATACCAAAACTGGTAGCATGATATATCATAGCAGTCTACCTGAACAGGATACAGCCTGGGGAGGCACCAGCGTAAAGGGGCACGAATCTCACTGGCAGAGGTGAACACCGTGATCTTGCCCAGCTGCTGTTATGTCCTTTGTCATGGCACAGTGCAAATAAACTCAGACCCTGCTGTTCTGGCATTAATGACCCACTGATCACGGTTTTAGAAACACTGTGAAATGAGCATCATGATAATGATGGATAAATTCCATTTCCTGTAATTGTTTTGCACAGTTAAAACATTTACCAAATAAGAAAAAGAGTAAGAGTGTATGGATTTTTATGCTTAATTACTTATTTAAATTCCTGTTGTAAGGTAAGCAATATCTAGAAGAGCAATACAGTCTTCCCAGGGGGGAAGAAGATAAAAACTATGTACTTATGGGCCTGTAAAAGGTCTAGATTTAGGTTGGCAACATTTTAGAAACACTTTTATGTTTTGTCCCTTTTACTGTTCAAATAAAAATTATGTAGTCTCAGCCTAGCAAATGCTGCTTACTTGTATGCCTGAAATTGAAACTGGAAGTATTAAATGGGACTAACAACATATATACATGTTTGCAGGTTTGGACCTGAGATGATTTTTTTTTTTTTTTTTCTGAAGCTTTTTCACAGAATCATAGAATTATTGCGGCTGGGAAAGACCTCTGAGATCATAGAGTCCAGCCTATGACCTAACACCATGACATCAGTTAAATCTCTTTTACCACTTTATAATTGAAAAGGAAGATTAAAAAAAGTTTAAACAGGGAGGAAGTGCCATTTATTCCCCTTTCATCCCAGCACAGTCTGCACACTGTTGGAAATTGAGGTTTTGTGTTCTAGAAGCTGTAACGGTGTTTCTGCTAACACTGTACTGATGGAATGCATGCTATGGCAGCTTCACAGGTGGAGTGTGAGTAACAGGAAAATAGTACCTTCTGTAGACAAACCTCCTGCTGCTTTCAAAAAGAATAATCCCCCCTTCCAAAAAAATCAACTCCCAAGATCTTCAGTCTGTTTCTTTCATTGAAATTACTTCTTTTTTTCTTAGAATGAGTAGTGAAACTCTTCTAATTTAAAAACATATTTCCAGCCTAACTTCCTAAAGAAATGAGGCCTAAGCAATCTATTTTGTCTTTGCTTATCTTCTTGTCCCCCTCTTCTTCCAGAACCTTTTGTTATTTGGTGTCAGCCAAAACAGACAAGCACGAATCTTGAAGAGAAATGTGTTTCCACAAGCTTTGTGAAAATCGGCTTCTGAATCAGAGGTTCGTTAGGGTGCCAGAGGTAGTGTGGGGTCAGCCATGGACCGTGGAAGCATTTGCTGGCAGCTGGCAAGTGACTGGGATCTGCGTGCTGGCTGGCTGGCAGTCAGCCCCTTGCCTGCCTCTGGGCTGACTGCAGCTCATGCTGGTGCTGGTCTAGGGGCAGTTGAAACAGAAACAGGCTGGGAGTGTAGGGATGAGAGCTGAGGATGTTGCAGGGGAAAGAACAAAAAAGGGAAGGTTAGGGGTACTGGTGGTGTCCCTAACTGTTTTGTCTTAACTTTTGAACCCTTTTGTTTAAAAATCTTTGTAAATAAGCAAGGAATCCCTAGTATACAATTCTCAACTTCTGTTCTGAAGTTGGGAATTGTTGCTTGTTTCTAGGCGTTCCCAAAAAGTGTACATTCACCTGCTTAACTGTGATGGAATAGTTTGGTAGATTTGATGGGACCTTAGCACACTTAATAGCCTCATCTGATGAAAGAGTAGAAAAACTGCTTATGCAGATTATTCTTGAAATTTAGGAAGAAACATGTGCAGAATTAGTATTAACTCTGATAGGTCGGAGAGTGCCAGAATAATTTTTTATCACCTGTCTTCAGTTTCTTAACACTGCATTTTTCCAGACTGCTAAATATTCTGGCAACAGCCAGTCTGCTGACATTACCTGCCTTCATGGGTGGGATTATTTAAATAGTACTCTCCTCATTCCCTGTTTCCCAGATGCACTGTTCCTTTATGACTTTCTCATCTTTGTTATCTCCACAGTTTGTTTGTCTTTAGGCTGAAATATTTTCACATCAAAATTCCTCAGTCTGATCTCAATCCGCTGTCTCTTTCAGCTGTTAATTAGCATTGCAAGGTGCTTGATTGCATTAATAAATGCTCTTCTTTGGCTATACACAATAAGCTATAGAATCATGTTACTCAACCCATTATTGTGATATGCCGACTAACAGCATCAGTGAATTTGGCCAAACTATTGTTGCTGGGCTGCTATTTGCATGAATTTGCTTCATTTTCTTGTTCGGGGATGTGGATTGTGCCTTTTAGCACGAGGCAACCTCACGTTCATCATGTGCAGAACTAATCTTGATTTGCTTTGATTTTTTTTTTTTTTTTTTTCCCCCCCAGTGCGGAGCAGATTGAGGGATATAGTGGGAGCATCTACCAACTGGAGGTACAGTGTACATTGAATGTATTTTACTTTATTTGTGAAACTCAGGTAGAGATCAGGGTTGTGTTAATGGAAGCTAACGATGTTAGCTTGCTGACTGGGGAAGAAAAAAGATCTGTGTAAAAAGTAATGCAAACAAGGTTTCTGTATTGTCACTTTCTGAGTCACAAACTTCTGAGATTTCTCTGGCAGAAGATCTGTAGCACCGAAGGAACAAAATATGTGGTCTTGATGGTTACAAGACCCTCCCATGAGCTTTGAATCCAGTGGAAGTTTAAGAGCTGTAGAATCTGTCTGGAAATGTTACATTGCTGTTACCTCTTGAGCTGTCTGTTGGTGGATTGCCCACATAGTGGATTTATCCTGCGCTGGATTCAGAGGCAGCTGAACTGCATGATGAGGCTGCATTATGAATGGCCTGGCAGAACCCATTTCACTTTGAAAATTGTCAGCTCAGGATCGGGGTCTCCTTAGTCAGAAGCATCTCAGGCATTTCTCTTTTCTGCTGTAGCTTAATTTTAGATTAATTTATATATAATTTAAATCATTGATGTTTCGGCTTTATTCAGGTTACCTTCCTCCCCCTCCTTTACACTGAATAAGATGGAGTTGACTGTGATCCTCTACTGTTAACAATTCTGAAAAAGTCGGTGTAGCAGTCTAGGGGAATTACATATTGCAGTCTGGTTGGTCCCATATTTATTGTGCTGGTTGTTAATTTTTTTATGGCTATGTTTACTGAGCAATTATTTAATGCTTATTGCACTGATAAGGAAATGAGGAGAGGCTTGCCTGGGGGGAGTGTCTGATGTGTCCATGCCTTCTGACTAGGTTTATCTAAACAGGATTATAGGCATGATAAAGAAAATGTCTGAATCTGGGGAGCTTAGATTTTTGCTTAGTAGGGCTAGTATCTAAGCATGAGGGAGCTTTAGATTTTCAGTAGGTCAGTTGAAAAGGGCACTAGAAGTTGATTTTTAAAAAAGCTTTTCGTGCATTCCAGGATGGCTGGGGAGGAACCATGCCATATGGTAATACCATCTGAAGATTGAGATTTTAGAAAGCTTTGGTCAAATCTGATCTTCCATCCATTTCTTTTTCCCCACTGCTCCCACCTTGGAAGGAGAGCAGAATGAAGCCAGAGTCACCAGAGCAGTGTTTTTGTTGGATAGGTACATCTCTTGTGTTGTATATAAGACAGCAGAAATGGTTTGCAGAGTAGTGTATGCTTTAGCTGCCAGGAAGAAGTAAAGCTGGGGAGCCCATAGCTGGGAATGTTTGAGAATAATGGGTTTAATATGGGGAGGTTTGGAGGACATGGATCATGTAGCCTTTGAGAGCCCACTTTTAAAATGGAATGACAAAGAGTTGATATGTGTGGAGACTAAACATCTGGTGCTTTAGCTGAGTTAGGCCACAGTATGACTGAAGAGGACAAACCTAAGAGAATAGCTTGATAGGAGTCTGAAAATGAGAACTAGGGAAGGACTGATGCCCATACATCTGGATTGCTGTGAAAGAGAAGAGGTGCCTGTTGGAGTAAGGCCTTGGTCCATTAATTTTGCTAAAAGGAAACTTTAGTTCATGATTTCTATGGTAAAGGCCAGTGGCATTTTTTATTAGAAGGAAATATCTTGCTTGTATATTTATTATGGTTTTGTTAACTGTTAATCTGATCATTGGTAATTATAGTGTAGATAGAGTTGTGGCCATTTCAGAAATAAATGATGATTGCTCAGAATGTTTGGGGCAGGTATTAGTTAATACTTAGATGACGTATTGCAACTGAGCGACTAGTACTGCAGTGTGTAACAGTATTTATCTGTTGAAAAATGTTACTGCTTTGAACCCCTTACTTCCATATATTGAAGAGTACATTCTGAAGCTGAAGTCAAGAAGAATTCTGCTGCTGACATCAGAGGAGCAAGGATGGGATTGGTGAAAACAGAATATAGTTAAATTTTTATTGTTTGGTTTCTCTGATTGTAGACACATTTCTGGTTTACTCTCTGGTTGATTTCTCTTAAACCTTTCACTGAAAGACCTTGGAAACAAATTTTTAAAGAAGTATAAAGGTACATCATCTTGGACATTGCATCTTTCCTTAGTCATATTCAGTATTCTATTTCTATTCATTGGCATAGCTTCAAACACTAGCCCTCTGGAGGAGGTTGTTCTCTTCCTGTTTTCTCTGATCTCTGCAGTAGTCATGTTGCCCAGATGAAACCATATTTTATATTTAAAACAAACAAAAAACCCCTGAAATTTTCTGCTATACTTTTACTCTCTTTGATCATGGATTATTCATATTTCCTCAAAAATTATTAAACAGGAAAGAGGGAATATAAGTATGTTGAAGTGTGGCTGCTTTGTACCTCTTCTCTTCCAAACATAAAATTCAAGCCAAAAAAGCCTTGATCTTAAATGTCTAATACCCAGAATTCATCCAGATTCAAAATTTAAGAAAAATTTTCTTTTTGGTGAAAAGGAAAAGGTTCCTTCTGTTGTTTTCTTTCAGTTTAGTGGGTTGGTTTGTTTGTTTGTTTGTTTGTGTTTAGTTTGTGTTTGTTGTTTGTTTGGGTTTTTTTTTTTTTTTGTTTTGTTAAACACAGTGGTGCTCAGATGTCAGCAGTGCAGCATGCACTGAATGAATGGCACATATCCACAAGTTTAAAATGAAGTGTGGTTACATGGTGGTTTATGCCTTCTGCTGCTCTATCAAATCAATGCATAGTTTTGCATACTCCTTGGCTTTAAACTGGAACTGTTGTGTGTTTAACCTTTAGTTTTTTAATACTTTGTTGTTGATTCTAGGGATGTTATGAAATAATGCTTGCTTTATTCAGTCAGGTTGTACTTCTAAGGGGAGGGAAATTTGGAGTAACAGGTAAGAAGGAGCTTTGGACAAGATTGTTATATCTCGTAGATACCTGCACAAAGGAAAGAAGTGAAAGTTGGCCCTTACTCCCTTGTGAGAGTTGCAGCCCCTCTGACTTAGTGGTGCTGGCAAAGCAGCTGTGAAGGGATAGTGCTCCCTTTTCTGTGTTGTTTATTTCTGTAACTTTTCTGTATAGCTGTAAAATGACTGGGTAGGAAGAGATTGAGATACTTATTTTCCTTTTTTTTTTTTTTTTTTTTTTTTTTTTTGTTTGCTTGTCAAGTGTATTCTTTAGAAATGGATGCTTTAAAGGGGTAATTCACCTGTTGAGGATAGCAATTTTTATGTAATTAGTTTTTTTT
>JANHGN010022682.1:0-15321 GCA_024605025.1 Megaceryle maxima | reverse complement strand
AGGTGGTTGCTTCATTTAGAAGACAAAATATTAAATGAAATATTTATGGAGTTTTTTCCCCTCCCTGTAAGAATATTGAGAGTTGTGAGACAGTAGCTATGGAAGACATCAAGGTGGAGAAAACCTCAGAGGTTAGGTTATGTCTGAATTGTTCTTTTCAAGGGGAACCATTCAGGTGGCATTCAGAATTGGATAAATTTTGTTCATCTTTTTGGTGCAAAGTATGTGCTTGCCACTTGTACACAAAAATATTTAATAAAAAAGTTTTCTGTAGTAGTCTTGCTTAGCATATCTCATTATGTGCATTTCACTTGCTTTTCAAGGCACACTTATTGTGTCTTGCTCTTTTTACTACTTCTTTGTTTTCATTTTGATAATCTTCAATGTGACATGTTTTAGCTAGGCTTGCAGTTCTGTTGTCATGCTCCAGACAGGGTGTGTGTTTTCTTACCAGGGATCATGTGCAAGCAATGCAAGAAAGAAAAGCTCTTCATACTTTACTGGCAAAACGTCAGGAAGATCTCCCTCCTAGGAGAATGAAGGATAGCTACTTGGAAGTTATTCTACCCCTGGGAAGTCAACCTGAAATAAGAGAAAAGTACTTGAATGTGCACAACAGTGTAAGGTAAAAAAGCAACCACATTACACGTACATGAGAGTGTTAAGTTTCATTTACTATGTATGAAGTTTTTTAATTGTCAAAAAAAAATGTATCTTACAGGTTTGGAAGGATACTTGAAGATCTTGACAGTTTAGGAGGTATGTATGTATACCCTTGTAAAGAATGCACAAGTAATGCAGCCAGAGTGAGTTTGAGTGCTGTTGAGCACTGGTATGATATATATGACCTCAGGGAGGGAATCACATCAGTGCAGTATCTCAGAGGGGAAGGAAAAAAGAAAGATACTGATGCTAAAAGAGAAGGAAGGCTGATAAAGAACAGACAAAAGCAAAATTGCTCAGCTTCAGCTTCTTGCCTCTACCAGGTTTGTAAAGGACCAACAACAAGAGTAATCTGTTGAGAAATGATTTTAGATTATGAATCTGCATTGAGTGTCAAAATCAGAGAAAATTTGCAGAGTGCTATATTTCAAATGAAAACATACAGTTTTCCTCTTAAAAAAACCATCCAACAAACCACAACACAAACCCCATCAGATAGTGAGGTGCAACTATATTAATTGTCCCTTTGAGGAGAGAGTGTTGTCTGGAAAGAACAGAATGTATCCGTTGAGAACAAATGAAAAACAAAACCCACTCAGTATAGATTCTTGGTCTCTGTCTCTAAATTGATGTTAAGGGTAAAAACAACTCAGTTGTTTCATGAGTTAGCTGTCTGTCACCAGGTGACTTCATTCTTCATCAAAGTTCTGTAGCTGCTTAGGAGCATTTTGATGGTGGCTTTTGACAAAGAATGAGTGCTTATTAGGGGAAAGTTCTGAATGGATCAGGTTTCTTTGGTAGGAAAGAAAGACCTTCTCTGGGTCCAGATAAAGGCAGCCAAGAAACGTGAATGCATGTGATCTAGCTATACAGGATAGACAAAATAGGCAGATGACTTATATTTCTTTCTGAGGTGTGGAAGATGCTGGCTTCAGTACCTGTACTGAATTAGAAAAGGAGATTGCAAACTATTGGCTGTTATCCATTGGTAGATGAGATGAGCCTGTTTTTCATCCTGTGCCTTGTCTATTTTCCCCTGGAAATCTCTGAAGAACTTATTTTTTTCCTGTTGCAGCACAGTGTCTGCCTTGTTTGTAGTCATACTGGGTTTCAGTCAGTTCCACTGGGGTTCTGTCTTGGGTTAATCAAGATTCTGTCCCAATTACACAATATTCAGGATGGTGGTCAGCAGTTTTTATGGGAAAGTGTAGTGTTGCTTCTCTTTACACCTCCCTCCCACCCCCAGTATATTCTGTGATTTCAGCAAATGTACTGCATAAAGGTCCAATCGACTTCCATTTTTTTGTCTTTGGCAATAGGATTATGATAAATCCCGTTCAGACTCTTACCATATGATGTCATGGGTTGTTAGGCCTGGCAGCTTTTAGTTACTTTAGCTTTGGTTGCTTTAGGGGAAAAAAAAAAAAAAAAAAAGATTCCCTGAAAGAACAGTGATTTTCCATCTCTTTTATCTCATTAAGTACAGACAGATGCTTTTGATGATGGAAATCTGTTTTAAGTGAACATGACATGAACACCAGAAAAAAAACCCAACTCTTTGCTACCTTGTATTATTCTGAGAAGTCTATTTACTTGGATGTGTTCTTACGAGCAGAACTAATGTAAATAGTGGTTTGGCTAGTAGTAATTATAATGTGATAAATACCTCTGACTCTGTAAGGCACAGTTTATCTAATCTGCACCTCTTTAAAGGAATCAGTATTTGAAAATAAGTCTTCAGATACCATGTGTCCTTGGACAACCTGCATGAAATAAAACAAGAACGTAGGAAGGATCCAAGACAGTGGGCTGCAGAGGTAGAGGGAAGAGATTATGTGGGATTGGAAATGGAGTGGTGGGTTAATTTAAAGTGCTCAGCTAAATTTCTCTTTGTGCTAAGTAAATATGCATATAACTGAGCTTCTGAATCACTGTTTTCTTTATAGCAATACTGTGAGTTGCATGCATGAATATATGGAAGTCATGCACTCCTACAGTATGATACTTTAGTTTGTGTTTTGCAGGTAGTACTTCTTATACTTCACAGAGATGGCTTTGATCTTCTCCACTGAAGTTTTTGTTAAAGATCTGACTCTGTTTTTGGTCTCTCCACAGTTCTTATTTGCTATACTCACACCAAGCAGGAAATGCAGCCAAGGTCTCCCTTATCAATAGTTACAGCTCTGGTGGATAAAATCAGTAAGTGGCAATTTGGTCAGTAGAAATGTTTTCTTCTGTTTGTCTTACTTTTTCATCATCTACTGCCTTCCCATGGTTGTTACTGAGGATACCTTCTTCACTCTCCAGTTTAGCTCACTTCATCTTGTTTTGGCTTTGAACTCTGAATACTGTGGTTTTTGTCAAAAGGAGGAGGCAAGAGGGTTTTGTAGATACTTCTCAGCATTTCATATTTCCCTTTAAAACACAACATTCATGCTTCATGCACTTCTGTGTTTGGTTTTATTTTGGCACATGAGTTTCTTAGCTTCATTGTTGGACAGTATTTGTTCTGATGGAGTTGGACCTTGCTTGTGTCACATGTTCTGCTGAACACCTCCATGGGTTTGCTGTCCGTCTGTCAGCTGTAAGCCTACTTCTTCCTCCTGCTCTGGCTTTATAAGTCTGATAAGGCAAAAACTGCAGGCTAGCAGTGTGGTCCTTTGCAACAACTGTCTTTTCTACGTTGTCTTTGCATGTGTTGCTGCAAGCAGAACACAATAAGGTCTTGGAGAATCCAGTCTTCCTAACATTAGGTGAGAGCGATCTGTCTCCAGTAGCCTCTAATGTTTGTCTTGTAGATTTGTGCAAGAAGATTATATATCCAGACTGTGACATCAAATTTACAGGCAATGTTTCTTGGGTTGGGAAGACCTCAATGGAAGTAAAGATGCACATGCTGCAGGTTTGTTTCTGTGACTTCTCTCCTTCTTATGACAGGCATGAGGTGCTTCAGGGGTATTCTGGATAATGACATTAGCAATCTAAATTATTTTTTCTAGAATAACTAGAGCTTGTGACAGCCCTAGTGTTTCAAGACCAAGGTGACTTCCAGCAGTTTAGCTGCAGCAAGATACTCTGTTGCTGATCTTTTCCTTCAAGACATGCATTTTTTAAAAAAGCATATTGTAATTAAACTGCAACACAATACTTCTATAGGAAAAAATAGGTGGCTGTGCTCTGCATGGTCTTAAATAAGTTTCTACCTGCTTTTGAAAAACTTCTTTTTCCTTACACCTTTGTATTTTATACATTTATAAATGTTAGTGTTAATATTTAGACTCAGTGTTAAATTGTATCCCCTTTTATCTACTGTGTAGCATAATTTTTGTAGTGTTATGAAATACTAAATAGTAGGAAGTAAATGAAGGGTGTAACTAGACTACACTGTGCAGGAAGCAAAATAAGTATTAATAATAACATTTTAAAAAATCCTTAACATTTGTATTGAATATTTACTGTCGGTTAGTTAACTGAAATGTTGATTCAGTTATTTAATTGTTTAAACAACAAAGATATGCTATAAACACTTAAGTGCTGTTAGTGGCTATAATTCAGATGAACAGGTACATATTTTTAATTCAGTTGGTCTCCTTAAGTAAAGTCTGTGATGTAGAACATAATGTTACACCTTCATTGTCTGAACTCCTCATAGTGCTGGCATTAGTGGCAATTTGGTATTGACAAAAAAATGTTTTGGCATTCCTCAGAATAAAGACTAAGTGGGTCCTTTTAAAATGCCTGTGTTCATTTCCTTCACTCCCAGCTGATAGTAGTTAATATGCA
The DNA here is from genome assembly GCA_024605025.1 of Megaceryle maxima. Taxonomy (NCBI): domain Eukaryota; kingdom Metazoa; phylum Chordata; class Aves; order Coraciiformes; family Cerylidae; genus Megaceryle; species Megaceryle maxima. Next base: position 10,875 of record JANHGN010022682.1, on the reverse strand, counting down.
TTGCATATTTAATGTTTACATTACAGAATTCCTGAAACTAGAGTTTTAATTTGTGTTATTTCCTTTTCTTCTACCTCCTATGAGAGATGTTGGAAGGGATGATAAAACATGAAAGTAAACAAAATTAACAGTGTGTTGGCATAGTTGGTGTCACCTGAATAGCTTGCTAAGTGCATTTACAATTTTAGAATTTGAAAATATCATTGCTTCTTGTCTCTCTTAGCTACATGATGGTGATTACAGCCCTGTGCTAGAAGCAACCTTTGTCATGGTGGCCCGGGATCCAGAGAATAAACGGTAATTTGTAGGACAGGAAAATAGTTTTCAGACTCCTGCTGTGGTGAAAATAGTGAACATGGCTGCTTGCTATATATGTGTAGAAGCCATATAGTGTAGCTGATAAATAAATCACTCACATAGTCGATGTTTTTTGCTGGCAAGTGTTACTTCCCTGCAACAAGCTTCTGAGCATTGATTTCAGCACTCAGGTGGTACCAGGAATTGCTGTTGTGTGTCTTGGGACCTGACCCTTTAATAGATTTTTGCTGTGTTTGAATGACTAGCCTGATGAATACAGAAGTGAGTAAGTCTACTAGAAACCCACCTGTATTCTAGTAATTCTTAGAGTTAATCACCTTCTTGCTATAAAAATTGAAAAGATTGAGTTTCAGTAGTTAAATAGTCTTGAGTGAATAATGCCATTTCTTTCCTAATAGATGCATGATAGCTGTCATCAGAATAATTAATCTGAAAACTTGCTTATATAAGTAGCATGGAACTGTTAAATATTTCCCCAGAGCTTAAAAAAAAACCACCCCAAACTTTCTTATTTTTTTCTACTTTTACTCTCTGTAATTCCTTAGTCATTAAACTAGCAGGCTATTAACTCAGTTTCCATTTTGGTTTATCAGTCCAGAACCAGGAAATTCAGTTGTATGTGTTACCACTTCCTTGTGTAGCCTGCAAAAGTAATAAACATACCCCCCTTCATTAAATACAGGCAATTATTTAAATTAGTTAGAAACAGAAAACTGATTAATGAAGGGGTTTTGTTTGACCTAATTACTTAGTCCTGATAATGGTAGAAATAGTCGTTCAGTTGGTTTCCTTCAGACTTATGAGATACATATTTTTTTTTAGAACCCATTAACATACCATACATTTGAAAAACCCCAGCCACTTACTTTTATTTATTGTCCTTATTTTAAGGATTTAGTTTGCAAAAGAAATACATAAAATCTGATGTAATTACATGCTAGCAGATGGACTAAGGGCAAGCCTACATGGACTTGTGCAGATAGGTACAAGCTTCTGTGGCTGTTCTTCAAGCCAACTGTTCACAAGCCAGCTGTGTTTTGCAAGCATTCTGTCAGTATAAGGAGAGTATTTATTCTGTGCGTGGTAAAAACATTTCAGAGAGGTAATGGCTGTGTTAGGTTGGTAGTGCCACAGAAACATGGTTGCCTGGCTTTTGGACCATAGTGAACTTGAATCTTGGCAGCTTGGGGCTTGGACAGGAGAGCTGATGTAGATGTGCCCTGCAATGGAGAAGGGGCTGGTGTGTCTCCAAAATCCTTAAGTTTAGCAAACAAGGAAAGAGCAGTTTGTTCCAAGTGAAAAGATCCTCTCTGTGTGCCTCTTGTTATCAGCCCAAGTGAAGGATTGGGGTACAGTTGAATTGTTAAGCAGATATTTGTGTGTGTATATGTGTATATTATTCTGAGCATGTGTATAAATGTTGAAAATGGAAAAATCATAATGGGAAATTATGGAAAGAATGGGTTTTAAAATAAGTATTTGCCTTTCCTCGTGAAAAGAAATAATTAAAATGTTATATAATTAAGTTAGAGTGAACTTATTTATGTGGTAAAATAAAAATTCCAGTTTGTGCTCACAGCAGCCTCCTATCATCTTCTTTGATAAGTGGTACATGTGGTAAACAGCTTTTGGCTGTTGATAAGGCTGTCTTGGGAACATGCAGATTGTAAGAACACTTGCTAGCTATGGAAGTGTGCTCTTTCTGTTCCAGGATGAATGATACCATTCTGTTTTAGACTATGCTAGATTGTCACATCTTCATTTGCTGAGTTTCTAAGCAGTTTTCTGCTGTAATAATCTTATCATAGATGGGTACAGCATTAACTCTCTAAGAAGTGTAGATGCATCACTCTTTCCTAATATAGTAGATAGTGGTTGGATTACCTTTAACTCTGAAGAGGCAGTTAAGTAATGTGGTATTCTCTTGGCATTTGCACATAATGAAATGATGTATTTATTTTTATGATACAACCCAAAGTATGTTTTTTCATCTTGTACTGTGTATGTAAGCAAAAATGGAAAACTGTTACAATGTATTTACAAGACAAATTCCTCTGAAGTTTTTAACTTAAAAAAAAATTTATTCCTGTCCATAGGCCAGCATTTGTCAATCCACTTGTTCCTGAGAGCCCTGAGGAAGAAGAAATCTTCAAGCAAGGGGAATGTATGTATTTCATATTTCCTGGTAGTATGCACATGTGCCTCAGGCCCAACTTCTATCTGGAAGAAAATAAACTTCAGAAGTTCTGCTACTTAGAAATGCTCCTAATTTGCTTAAAATCAAATTTTCATCTGTCTCATGTCAGTAATGTAAGAGAGTTTAAAAGCCTGCTATCACATTCTCGGAATCTCCTTGCCTAAACTGACAGACAGGAGCACTCCTGATGGGCTCTGTACATGTTCCCTGCCCAGCTCCTCCCTTCCCCAAGAGGGGAAGGGAATCTCTGTTTCTGATGCGCTCGTTCCACTTCAGATCTGAGTGCAGCGCAGGCTTTCTTAATGCTCTGGCTGATTGACTGCCCCCATGGTGGGTCTGCTGGGTGCATCACACCTGTCTGAATGCCCAGTTTTGTTTTGGAAAGAAACTCAGAAGAAAGAAAGGGGGAGAGCAGGGGAAGGAGTGTGTAGCTCCATCTTCTTTTGTTTCAAGCTGGAATTTTAAAGCAGAGAATCAAAGAAAAAGACTGAATAAACTGAACAGAAGATCTTTTAAACTAAAATTTCAGTCATTGTGGCTTATGGTAATGAGTTCTATCATCCGTTTGTATTCTTGTACCATTGGCAAAACCTAAATAAGATTGTTCTGTAGGGTTTCATGTTTGATAAATTTTTCTGTACTTTGAGAGGAATATTTAAATTTTCTGTAGGAGTGGTGGGTGGATAATGTAGTATATGTATAAAAGGTCTTAATCACCTTGGTGATGTAACAGTGAACTTCTGCCTTATTTTTTCTTTGATCCAGTCAATTCTAAAAGCCAGATTTCTATTTGAATCCATGGGACTGTGAAATTGCAACTTTTAACTTCCAGGTAGAAAAAGAAAAATGGAAAGAGACAGCTGATTCCAGATAAAAATCTTCAGAGCCAAGCCAAATGATGTTGCTTTTTTTTCCTTTGAACTCTGAATATTTTTTTTTTTTTTTTTTTTTTTGGTGGGGCGTTGTTGTTGTTTAGTGAACAAGCTGAGGAGGATTGATTTCAGCACTGCTTCCTTACTGAAAATGGCTCCCACTGCAGAAGAAAGAAACATTATTCATGACATATTCCTTAATACATTGGACACAAGGCAAGAAGGGGAAGGGTGGAGGAGAACTGGTCTTACAAAAGAGAAAAGTAATACACCTTTTGAGTGGGTGCTTGTAAGAGGGTAGTCTGGAGTAAAAGCACATGTTTTGTTTTCCCCTTTTCACCATTTACATTCCGTGGCATTGTAGTTGAAACACAGCTACAGACTTTAATGTGACATCTGCATCTCTTAAGAGTCTCCTGCCATTAAAGAGTATTAGCTGTGCCAGGTTGCTGAAAGTGACACAGTAAGCACAAAGACCTTCTGAGCAAGCTGTTAGGATTAATGTTGAGGAAACAAGCTAATGATATTTAACCTAATAAGGGAATGGAATGGTTTTGCAGCCATGTGACTTGCATTATCTAAGAGTTTTCTGCTAGTGATATCTAGAAAGAAAACCCATGAGGGCAGGAATTTGCCACATTTTGACCAGGTAACCTTGCAATGTGTTGTAAATATAATATCTGACAACATTATTTGAGGGACACTGTTGTTGGCCTACTTCTTTTATAATTGAAATTTGTGTGAAATCATCCAGTGTCAGTGGAGCCTAATGACACTAGTGCAATATTCTATTTGTGGATAATTTATAATTTCTTTAACTTCCTAACATTATACAATTCTTATTTCCAAAGCTTTTTACCCAAGTGAGACATGCTTTCCTTTAAAATTAGCAGATTAGTCTGGATTTGAAAACCTCAAACCATCTGCTTGTTTGAAGTTGAATTACTTTCTTAGCTCATTGTGTGCCTTTAATTCATATTATGACTTAAAAAAACAGCGTTAGGCTTTTCTGAACAAGTGTGGCTTTGTGGTTGTGATTCATCTTTTCTTCAATGTACCTTTCTCAAGCTTGCTCATTCACATAAACTTGAACATTAGCAGAAGTTTTTGATCGATCGGGACATTTGGCTTATTGCAGTAACAAATCAAAGTATCACTTCAGGTAGTGCTTCAAGGTCAGCAGGAACAGCTTTTAGTGATAGCATTTCTGGGGTTTGGGGGGTTTTGTTTGTTCGTTTGTTTTGGTGTGTGTCTGCATTTGCTATTTGTGTATTTTTGACTTGCTGAATTCTGCTAATATGGGCTATAAAGTTTATTGTCCCTTCCAAAGGACAGTAAGTTTCCGGAGTCGTAAATTACCACCCAATTCAGTGTGGATGGAAGATGCAAAGCTAAAAGGCCTACAGATTTGCCATCCTCAGGTATTTTGAAAACTGTTAATGAATTACAGGGACAGTTACTTATGAGTTGTTTTGTAAGGCTAGTCAATCTATTACTTTCTTTCAGTTCTGCAGTCCTTGCAGTGTATTTAGATCTCAGTTTCTTTTGCTGTTTTTTTCTATTATCTGTATAGATTGCCACTGCAAAATAGAAAATTTTAAATTACTTTTTCTTATCAGACTATTTTCTGTAAAGAAATTCCCTTTCAAAGTGTTTAAGTTGGGCTTCTTGTAGCTGACACAATTTTATCTTACGTTGTCAAATGAATTGGATGAGCTTTGATTAAGTAAAGTTGCCTTAGCCATTTGGACTTGGGCATGTATATTTCAGTAGTGCTTTTTGTACAGTTGCATGCTGGCAGTTCTGTTAAATGCTGTGAACTGAAGTGCAGACTTCAACACAATGCTTTGGAAAGAATTTATCTAATACAGCACTTTGATTTTTGTTTCTATCTACAGGAACGGAACATCTTCAATAGGATCTTTGGGGGCTTTCTTATGAGAAAGGCTTTTGAACTGGGATGGGCAACTGCTTGCAGCTATGGGTGAGTTGTAGACCTGCAATATTTATATAATCCAGAGCACTGTGCTCTGTTCATGGATACATGGATTGGGGAACCACGCTAACCAACCTAATGACAACCTGAGTAGAAAAGACCTAGATGTCTAGTGGAATTTTGCACTATTAGTGCACAGCACTTCTACTTAGAGCATCTCTTTGTATTTACAGTGAGATTTGCATCTTGCTCCTCGGAGCTTGGTTTTTAAGCATTCCATGTCAATGGAATATACTCTTTTTCTGTTTTTCTTGCCAAAATACTGAGAATGACTTTTGAAGATATGTTTTCTTTCTAACCATGTAAAATAGGCATTCTATCAAATAAATTTGACATTTTTCTCATTCCACACACAAGAAGAACAGTTTCTGAACTTCTAGTAATTGCTTGTGCTTAGAAAGTGTGACTGAAGTCATTACCTGGTGAAGATCGATGTATAAGTTTAATGGAGCATGATAGCCTGATAGGAAGTGTTCTGTGTCAGTTTTTGGAAAGCTGAGGCCTGAGCAGTGATGGCAGGATCGCCTAGCAAGCCAAAGTCATAAGATACAATAATGATGCAGTAATGTCTCCTCAGAGAGTGTGTATTTTTATGCATGTGAGAGGTTTCCTCCAGTTATTTTTGTCTTGGGTGATGGCATAATTCTTTAGCACTTTCTGTGGCCCATGTTTAAGAGAGATCTGTTTTCTAGTGACCCTTCATTAAAATGCTGACACTTAAATATTTTAAGTTTCTCCAAACAACCTTTGTTATTCTTGAGAAGAACTGTCTCTTTTTTTTTTCTTGCTCAGGAGTTCCAGACCTTTTATTGTATCTGTTGATGATATCATGTTTCAGAGGCCAGTTGAGGTTGGATCCTTATTACTGCTTTCTGGACAGGTAGGAGTTTCCTTTTTGGAAAGGAGAAAAGCTTACCTTTGCTGTAGTCACTGTTTTAGTCACTGATAATGAACAGTGAATTACGAGAGTGTGTGACTCTTCTTGTTAAATAGTGCAATGGAAGTCTGTTACAGTTTTTCAGCTCCAGTGATAAATTACGAACTATAACTCTTATCTTAACTGTGTAGGTCTGTTACACAGAAAAAAACTACATCCAGGTTCGAGTACACAGTGAGGTTTACGATGCAGATACCAGGGAGCACCAGACAACCAATATCTTCCATTTTACATTTATATCAGAAAATGAGGTTCCACGGGTTGTCCCCAAAACTTATGGAGGCAAGTATACAATTAATGCATTATCGTAATTCTGTACACAAGACAGCTTGCTTGCTCTTGGAGCATTTGTCATTTTAGTAGGTGAACTATTGACATTTTAGTAATTTAAGAGAATTTAATGGCACACAACATTACTTTTATGCTTTGATAACAGTGTGGATTGCTTCCTAATCCTACCATTTTGTGTAGTTCCTGCAGTACTAGTTACTAATGTTGTTCTCTCTTTTCTCCACCTTATTTCAGAGTCCATGTTATATTTAGATGGCAAGCGACACTTTGCTGCAATGATGAAAGAAATCTGACACACTGAGTGCTGCATCAGCAGTGTAGCAGAGTGCTGTCTTGGAAAGAAAGAGTTGTCACCAGAGATGGCTACCAAGACAGGTGCTTGCAATACTCAAAAAAAAAAAAAAAAAAAAAAAAAAAAGGACACCCCAAAACCTAACTGCACAACAAATAATAAGTTTTTAGTGTTATATATGTATTTGCATACATTTTGATTTTTTAATCTCTGCTACTAGGATTTGTTGAAATCTACTTTTACATGCTGATGGTAGGAAAAAAGCCTAAAAAAAATACAGTCTTAAGCTTCAGACAACTTCTCTTTGTTTGCTTTGAGAGATCTCATTATAACCATTGCTGTCTTGTCACCATCCGCCTTATTTCCCTTACAGCCTCTTGTTTGTGTTTCCCTGATAAGGGATAGAAGTTCTATCAGGACTTTCATTCTTGTTTAAATTATGGTGGTGTTTTTTGGTTTTTGGTTTTTTTTTTTTTTTTTTGTTTTTTTTTTTTTTTTTTTTTTTTTTGTTTTTTTTTTTTGTTTTTGTTTTGGTTTTTTTTTGTTTTGGGGGTTTTTTTTTTTAATTATTATCATTATTTTATTTGTGTTTGTTTTAGTTTTTTAACAAGGACACATGCATCTGGGCAGCAGCATAAGCTCAGAAGTTATTGTGCACAATGTAAAGCAGGTGTTTCCCATCAGATGGGATTCTACAAGGTTGTTGCAGCTTCTCTTTTGGATGGTTTTGTGTTCCCTTGGGAGGAAGCTGATTTTTGCAATGAAATGAGGTGGTCAGATGGTCTTTTTTGGCATTCTGTTTGTGTACAGGCAGTCCCTTGCCAGCCTCTTCTAACTTTTGTTTTGGATACATCCTGGTTTCCGCTGAGACAGAGCTAAGTTTTCCTCTTAGTGGCTAGAATAGTGCTGTGTTTTGGATTTGGTATGGGAATTGGAATGAGAAGAATGTCAATAATATACTGATCTTTTTAGTTGTTGCTAGGAAATCAAGGACTTTTTAACTTTCCATGTCTTCCTAGTGTACAGGTGCACAAGAAGCTGGGAGGGAGCATAGCCAGAGCAATGGATCCAAATTGGCTAATGGAATATTCCATATCATAGAGCATCATGCTCACTTTATAGATGAGGGTTGGTTGGGAAGCTGGGGCTCTTCAAGGATTGCATTTTTGGGGATTTTTCTCTCCTTCAGGATCGCTAGCCAGGAACGGGCTGGGCATAGGTCAGCAGGTGGTGAGCAATTGCATTGTGCATCACTCATTTGTATATTCTATTATTACTATTATTATTTTTTAAATTTTATTTTAATTATTAAATTGCTTTTATCTTAACCTACAAGTCTCCTTACCTTTACCCCTCAAATTCTCTGCTTCATCCCCTGGGGCAGGTCAGGGCAAGCAAGCAGCCACGTGATGTTTGGCTGCCAGACAGGTTCAAACCGTGACAGGACGTAACTGTAAACGAGTTCTTTAGTGAATTATTTCTCATAGCCTGTAGAGAGCTGATTGGTGAGACTGGGTGGGTCTGGGAAATGGTATTGTAGAGCAGAACATTTTGGTTTGTTAGGGATTGGGAAAAGGTAAAATGCTGCTAAAATGGTAATGGTTATGTTTGATGCTGGAGTTAGGGGTACAGAGAATCTGTGTTGAGCAGCTCTCAGGTCAGCTGCTGAATAATGGGAGGATTTTTATCTCACTGAGGAATGGTACAGCCAGAGGACAGCCTCCTCAGCTGGAATATTTGTCTGGTTCCTTGGTGAACTGTGATGAAATACGAGTACTGCGTAGCTTTAAAGGTTATCAAGCTTACTTGTTAAGGACAGAGTAGTTCCTCACCACAGAGGGGATACCATGTGGACATAACTATGCCATATAAATAACAGGAAGAAAGTACTTGATACTGAAGTGCTTCTCATGTAGCGAAGAAAGATTTAATTGCTAGTATCTGGCAGATAAAGCACAACATCCTGAAATTAGGAAGTTGAGTGGGTAGGAGGCATCAACTTTTAGCAGTGAGGATGATTAGTCACAAGCAGAAAATTGAATCTCTGATACCTTCAAATCAAGACCGATAATCCTGTCTGATCAAGACACCCGAAGACCATTGTTGGGCTCAACAGGGTAGGTTAAATGGATGAAATATGACACTGGAATAGATTTAAATTTAAAATGCTGAATTTAAAATCTGTTGAAACCAGGAAGCAGCAAATAGAAATTAAGTGAACCAGCACAGATGCATGAAACAGGTTGATAAAATGAAGCAACATTTTGAAAATTTATTTCCGAGTAAGAAAGTTTGAGAAATTCACAATTAGAGCAGCTTCTGTTGGCGCTGGGATAGTCTGAAGGTCCTGGCCCCTAACACCTGACTGCTGTTCCTGTGAGGAGCACTGTGGTGATAACCAACGTGTTCTGCATCGGCTTTTCCTCGCTAAGATTTGTCTGCCTTTATCTCCAAGTTACTTAGCTTGCCAGTAGCAAGACACAGAGGTGTTGCCTGCTCCGGTTCAGATTAATGCATTGCAGTTACGGGGAGCTCTTGGTTCCTTCCATTGAGGTTCTCTCTTCAGCCACGCTGCAGTGCTATATGATGTTTTAGTCTTTTTCTTGTATGGTTATGACACTGTGTACTATGACATCGTATTTTCAGATTTTCTTCTTTTTAAAACTCTTTGGAAGGTGAATCCTTGACTGACCACACAAATAAAGAACTGAAACTCTATCCTGGCCTCTTTCTCCCTGTCTTCAAGGGTCACTGTTGGGTGTTAAAAAATTAAGTAGGAAGGCAGGAAGTGGAGAGATCTGTTTCAGAACTATGTTTACTCCTGACTATCTGCAGTTTTTTTATCATTGACCCAATGGTTCTACTCGGGTCACTTTAGTGTAACAATTGCAAGTTAAGGGGATGACAAGTTCTTCCTCTACTACCTATTCATCTGTATTTAAAGATGAATTTATCATAATTTCTAAATTCATCCTTCAGTAAGGGATTGGAGATGAGAAAAGGAGGACTGGGGAAGAAGGTGTGACATCAGAAACTCTGGACACAGAGAAGAAAATGAATCCCACAAATGAAGATGCTTAGAAAAATTAAGGTGTTTTCAAAGTTCATGATAACTTCATGTACCACAGTCACAATATTTATAGAAATGTATATACAGTCATACGGAATGTGTGTGTGTTTGTGTATTTAGGTATGTAAAAGGTATAAAATATATATAGTAATAAAAAAACCAAAACAGAATACATTAGAATGCATAAAAACATCACTGAAGCGTGTCCAAAGGCAATGAAGCTGGTGAAGGGTCTAGAGAACATGTCTTATGAGGAACAACTGAGGGAACTGGGGTTGTTTAGCCTGGAGAAAAGGAGGCTCAGGGGAGACCTTACTGGTCTCTGCAACTACCTGAAAGGAGGTTGTAGTGAGGTGGGGGTCAATCCCTTGTCCCATGTAACAAGTGATAGTTCAAGAGGAAACCTCCTCAACTTGCTCAAAGGGAGGTTTAGATGGGATATTAGGAAAAAATTAATCACCAAAAGGGTTGTAAAGCAGTGGACCAGGTTGCCCAGGGATATGGTGGAGTCACCATTTGTGGAGGCATTTAAAATATGTGTAGATGTGGTGCTGAGAGACCTGGTGGTGCTGAGTTTATGGTTGGACTTGATGGTCTCTTTCAACCAAAATATTTATATGATTCTGTGACTATGTGCTCACCTATTTTTTACTCTGAGAAGGTAACCAGGGGCTCAGGCCCAGGCAACATGGGTTTAGGAATGGAAGGTCCTGCCTAAGCAATTTGATTTCATTCTGTGACTGGGTGACCCGTCTGGAAGACGAGGGGAAGGCTGTTGATGTGGTCTACCTAGACTTCAGCAAAGCTTTTGACACAGTCTCCCAGAGCATCCTCCTGGAAAAGCTGGCAGCCCATGGCTTGGACAGGTGCACCCTTTGCTGGGTTAAAAACTGGCTGGATGA
>JANHGN010022681.1:22392-45828 GCA_024605025.1 Megaceryle maxima | reverse complement strand
GCATTTAGATTTGTCTTGCATTTTCTTCCCTGGATCATCTGTTAACATTTACAAAGAGTTGTGTAATTCAGAAACATATTAATAATGGTAATTAATTTTGATACTTCAAGTATGAAACACGAGTGGAGGAGAACAGAGTGAATGTAGAAATACTGAGAGTCTCTGTCATTGATCTTGATGAACCTGGTTCGCCTGGCTCAGGAGCAGTGTATGAAATTATAAGAGGAAATGATGATCAGTCCTTTGAGATTACAACAGACAGAAACACAAATGAAGGAATATTGTGTGTTGTTAAGGTAAGTATAAAAGGAATTGCTAGAGGAAAATTTGTGTCTCTTCAAGTGTTGCTTTTAAAGCCAATAACCTAGAACTCATTCAAAGAATGTCTGTAACTGTCAGGCAAATGATGTTTTCTTCCAGATCTGAACTGTCTTCTAGATCAGGTTGCATAATGTACTGCAAACGAGGCTTGTGTGTGGTACATAACCTACAAAACTCACCTTCCAGGCTGCTACTCAGTTTTGTGTGCACAGTATTCAAGGAATTCCCTTTCATTTGTCATTCCAGAAGAGCTTGATGCTTTTGCCCTGTCCACAGTTGAAGTTGTTTAGACTTAGGGATGTAACTGAGGAATGGCCACGTTTTTAACAGAAAGGGGAGCATGGCAAAGGAGGGGAGGGATGAGCTCCTCCTCCAGTCTTCTCTCTGGGAGTTGATTAAATTAGGTAACTCAGCATAAATCTGTCCAGGTTTGATTTTGCAGGATAGTGACTTCAGTTGTGTTTTTCTGGGGTGTGAGGAAGTCCACGTATGTGTTAACTTAGTTACTTACTGCACCTAGTACTGTAGGGATGTGAGGTGAAGGCCCACTAGCTGTCCCTTTGCCTCTTCATGCCTCTTTTTCATTATCTCTTAAAACTGCAATAACAGGTAAGTTCTGAGGAGCAGAGATTAATACTAAAATTTGAAGATGTGAATCATAAGGGTAGAGATGACAGGTTTTTTTTATTATTATTTTTATTTACTATGTTTTTTTGTTGCTGGCAATTGTTAGAGCTTTTTCTAAAGCTCTGTCCCTGGTACATGAGCGCAGTTGAAATTCCTTCTATTTGGTGCAGTACTGTGCTAGACGAGAGAGTGTTGTCTCTAAATAGGTCTGCTATAGGCATGCAATGCCTTTGGAGAGGTGGTCTGAAGAACAAGTTGCAGATACCTCCTGATCAACCTCACGAGTTCAGATGTATTGGCAATGGGTGAAGTCTTACTAGGAAATAAGTGTAGCTCCTATCAAGAAGTGTGATTGACTTTCGCTGGAAAGGAAATAAGCATAACATAAAAAATGGCTAACTAGATATGGGAGGAGAAAATCTCCCACCACATTTAATTCTTATTTTTGTTCTATTAGTAATTGACTATCAGAGTATTCATCTAAATTTTTATAGTGGTGTTGCTTATCTTATTAGGGGTAGCCCCTCGGTTTCTTTTTATTTTACTTAGAACTTCTTTTTTCAAAATCCTATCGCTTTACTGAGTCTCAAGCTGGATGTTTGAGAAGGTTAATTGACTTCTTTTATAAATAAATGTTGCACAGTTTTATCTAATCAGGCAGTGAAAATATTACTAAGTTTTGTATTGGTTTGAAGGTAAAAAACCCCACAACACCCCATCTTTGTTACAGGGACTGGACTATGAAAGCGCCAAGCAGAGGGTCCTTGTGATTGCAGTCAACAACGAGGCACCTTACATGCTGGCACCCCATTCACAACAGCTTTCCCAGAGCACCAGCTCTGTCACAGTGCACGTCCTGGATCTGGATGAGGGGCCGGTGTTTAAACCCTGTCTGTTACGCATAAATGTAAAAGAATGTGAGGATATTGGGACAAGTATTGGGAGATATGTGGCAGAAGATCCAGAGACTGGAAATAGTGAAGGCATAAGGTATGAAACATTGTTCTCTGCTAGCTTATCTGGAATACAGCATGGGCAGGATATGGGAAGGGGAAGGAGTTGATGCAGTCTGTATGTGTGTGCACACGTGACTATATCAACACATCTGTGGACATGGTCTTCAAAAAACGTGTAGGCCTGGCACTTCAGAACAAGATTTAGCAGTCATGGTATTGTTGGGTTGACGATTGGACTCGATTTTAGAGGTCTTTTCCAACCTTAATGATTCTATATATATGTACACATATGTCTCTGTGTATTTGAGATCTTTAACTGAGCAAACAAATTATTCTTGACAGCTACCGGATACCACCTGGCCAATGTAATTGGATCAACATAGATGAAAAATCGGGTGAAGTCAGAACCATTAAAGTCTTGGACCGGGATGTAGGAGAAATGAGGCGAGGTCAATGCAATATCACAGTCCTTGCAATAGACAGAAGTGAGTACTACATGATGTCAGTATTCTTTGTGGTCTAGAACAGATGTTTATGTGCAGATGTAGTGTGAGGACAGCTATGCTGGTTCAGACCAGAGGCCTGCCTAGGTCATCGTCTCATCTTTGGGATAGCTCTGTCGAATGCTTAGGGAATATTATACAGCAGGGAAAGCGTTTAAGAATTCGGGGCAAATTCTCAATGTTTTCAAAAGTTACCTGCTCCCATTTAAAATGTTTTGTAAAGTTTATATTCAGAGATTTTCCTGTGAATTGTATTCCTTTTATTTTCTGACTATTTTTTTTTTAAACTGATGGTACCTGACAGCTATGAAGTTGACAACAGAGCAAGTAGAGAGACAACTTTTTTCAAAAGTTGCTGACCTTGCAACTTCTAGTGTTTCCTTCTGTTTGACTTCTTGGTGTCTTGCTTTTGGAAACAATTTTAAAGGACCTCCAAGAATAGCTGTATTCCTTGCTGTATGTTATTGCACTCTTACTCTCTGTCATCTGGCTTCTGTAACAGTGGTCACACTGTGTTGCTCAGGTGATAAGCTCTTAGAAAATACTGTGATTGTAAAGGAAGGGTTGTACATTCAGATTCTCATTCTAAAACAGGTCTGGGTTCAAATTTAATGTGAATGATCATCTCTTCCTTCTGGTTGAGTATATGCATTTATTATAGGAAAAGACAATTTTACATCAGCATCATCTACCCAAGAAGAATAAATACACCTTTCAATTCCCAATTGCTAAATGTAGCAAGTGGATTATCAAAGAAAAATGTTACACTGGATTATCAAAGAAAAATGTTACACTTACAGGTCACACTTAATTCTAAAATATATCTCTTACATTAAAAAGGAAGAATGGATGGCCTTTAAGTGTAATGGCAGGATTTAGTTCAAGCCTTCATGTGCTTAAAGATCAGTGGGAGTAAAGAGCAGCCCTTTAGAAGTTGCTTTACAGATAAAATTTCTGTGTCTAAAGCTAGCACGTTAAGAATAAATGTAAATAATAGGAGTTTAAATTGTTCAGAACTTCTGTTGCCTATAAAGTAATCATGATACATGCATCTGCAGTCAGTTAGAGGAAGTTTTACAAGTAGACGATGTAATTTCACTGGAATGCATACACAAGCATTGACCATTCCTGTATTGGAAAGAAGTCATTAGAAGGGAGAGCCAGTTCACTTCTTGCATGTAAACTTTGGTGTCACTGCTGAATCCTGCTACTGCATGGTGGCTCAGAGCGAAGAGGACAGAAAGAAGACCACGGTTACTGAAAGTGTTTGTGTTCCCAGGGGAAGTGAGGGCAGGAAAACTGTATTTTTCTCCTTTCAGAAGTAAAAAGACTGAAGACCTTCACTTTCTGCTTTTGACTCTCAGTTTGGCTGAGTCCTTTACCCCTAATTTATGGGCTCTTCTCTCATCCTCCTGTTAGAACAGTATCCATCCCCACACAGATACACTCAACAAAATACATCGTGTGCATATGGAGAGTATAGATCTTTGTGAGCTGTTGATCCATTCTACAACCAGCCAAATGAAGAGAAGCAGTCAAGAGAGAGCTGTGGGAAGTCCCTCTATTTTCTTGGCTAAATTAGCAGCTGCTTTCCACCTTACTTATGAACTTGCATATTATGTGCATGAATATGTGGATGTTAGAAGCAAGTGCTAAAAGTAGTTATTTTTATCTTCTAGATGGCAAAACAGGTACCGGAACAATCCAGGTTTGCATCCAGCCTGGGAACAAGAATTACCCACGAATCACAAAAACTGACTATATAATGTGCAGAGACAGAAAACCAATCTGCCTTACTGCACAGGATGGTGACGAGGCGCCTTACAGCACACCCTTCGTGTATCGCATAACTGACCGTAGCTTGGCTTCCATGTGGAAGATCACTCGACACAATGGTATGTTAAGACCTCCTCCTCCTCACATAGCTGTGGGTTACCAGAGGAGGCTTTGCCACCTCTCCCTTGGGTGGTCTGTAAGAATATGTTGAAGGAATGTACATTTGGAGCTGGTGTAGTCACTGGGGCTAACAAGGGAGCCTTCATGATCTCTAGAGGTTCCCAAGTTTCATTTGCTGTACAGGAGATCAGGAGTATGCCAGAAATAAAGGGGGACAGCTGAAGTATTCTTTATTTTAACTATCCTGGATTTGAATAGTTTGCAGAAGTTAAGAAGGTGGCACTCTTGGCATCACAAAGGCAAGGAGAAGGATGCTATATTCTGCCTCTTAAAGCAGAAACAAGAATTTCCTCCCAGCATCCTTGGGTCAGCATCAGCTGCTGTCTGAAATTATGAGGTGGGAGGAAAAAAACCCTGTGTAATGTGTTACATCAACAGATCTGGAGAAGGACATAATATGTTCATAATTCATATGGAATTTAAGAAGGGAATGGCTAATACTCCAAAGAAAAATTAACTACTTTTCTTAGGTTGCTATTATGAGGGAGAACTGGAAAACTGAAACTACCTAAAATTGACTAGAGGCTGACTAAAAAAATCCTGGCAGGATTTTTTCTTAGTACTGCTTCCAGCCAGCATATTTTTGGTAAAGTTGAGCTGGGTGAAAGAAAACATTGCTGTTTCCCTTAATATATTTATGTTAATTTTAATAATTTTGATATAAGTAGATAAGCGAATTGTTCCTGAAATAATGACTTTTTCTTAAAATTTGCTGATATAACAACTTCTGGCTGATGGTAGTTTCCTGGTGGGTGCCAGATAATGGCAACGAGAGCAGCACATACATTTGCTGTGTGTTGAATTTTGAATGAGCCTGAAAAGGGTCTGACGCTTATGATTACAATTGCATTTAACAAATGGTTTAATGGTTTCAGGTGTTGTTAACACTAGATCTGCTTTTGACTTGTGGGTGTTTTGTTTGTTTTTTTTCCAGATAATTCTGTGTATCTTTCACCAAAGGGTGATATTCCATTTGGAATATACGAAATTCCTGTAAGTGTGAAGGATAATGGAGGAAAGGTAGGAGAGAACCGCGTGACAGTTAACGTCTGCGATTGCGTTACTCCAACTGAATGCAACGGCAACACCCGTCAGCTTGCTGGTGGAAATGTTACTCTTGGCATATGGGCCATCCTTGCAATGATCTTAGGGTCACTATTATTGCTGTGTAAGTACATGTGGGTTTGGTTTTTTGTGGTGTTTTTTTTTTTTGGTTTGGTTTTGGTTTTTTACACTTTTACAGTTAGCTGAGAGAACTTGATTCAAATATTTCTTTAAGTGGTTGTATTGCCCTCATCACTGACTTAACGTGACAGGCTTATTGCTCTCATCTTTTCCTGCAGCTACTCTGGGGGGATTTTTTTAAGTACATTTTATATAAGATGTTCTGTATGTTGATGTTAGCAAGGCCAAAAATGTGCATTTAACACCTGAACCAAAAGAGGATGGGACCTGTAGTTCTTACCAGATCTTGTCGTGAGACGAGTATAGCAAAGTTTGAGTTCTGGTTTGGGGATGCACATTCCTACAAACAGAAATGCTGAAATCACTTTCCTAGAGCTTTTTGTGACCTTTTTTTTGTATCATGGACTAAAACATGGAGTATCTGAGACATTACATTTCACAAGGGATTTTACGAGAGCCAGCGTAATGTTGGATAGGACAGGGTGGTTACTTCACAACAGATTAAACTCTTGAATACATGTTGTGTTATTGGGGTTGCCCAAAGACTAACAGATTCTTAGCAGGTTAATATTTCTGCTAATCAGTGAGGCAGTGACAGGGATATGTAATAGCAAAGTCTTTTTTTTTCTTTTTCTGCCAGAATCAGACATAGTCTTACTAATAACATCTTCAGAAATTGTCAGGGGACAGGATGTAGTAACAGATGCTTAGGAGTTTGGGTGTGATTTTAAAATTTACTTATTTATTCTTTCTTCCTTCTTTCTTTTCTATTTTTTTTCTGGTAATAATCAACCTGTCTTGCCCATGTTCAGTCTTGGCTAGCTGTTCTTGTTCTGGTAGATGGAACCCTGGCACCTGCACGTTTTGAACATTAGATACATCCGTGTTCTATCTAAACAGGGCAAGCACCCAAACTGATGATACAGCCCAGAGGTGGAACTTCCAGGTGTGGGGATGCTTAGTAGAGGGACTGTGTGAACTGTCAGCTAGCCTTTTGTCTACCCCTTGACTGTATCTCTCCCAGATAGACCCTTTATTTTATCATGGCTAGGTTTTACCCTGTGTGTCCTCTGCCCAGTGCTATTGCGGGTATCATCTTCCCATCTGTCAGCATCAGGAGGGGACTTGGCAGAATCACTTGTGCAGATCTTGCTGATAGCTGCAGAAGATGAATGAGCTCGAAAGTGGCTCTTGGCCAGTTTCCACACAAGTTTATTGTGCTCGGAGATCACATTGCTCACTGGACACTTAAACTGAATTGTTCTGTTCCTCATGGGGTTCTTTATTTTTAAGCTATCAACTTGAAAAGACAAGAGAAAAGTGGTTCTTTCAATGAACTGTTTAGTCCTGTGTTTAGGAGAGGTATTAGCTGCTGATGGTTCCTTTGTGTAAAGTCCTTTCTGGTTGAGTGTCCATGATAACACAGAGTAGCTTTATAGGCAGAATTAGACAACTACAGGGAATTAAATGAGATTGTTCTGTACCATAATGCTTGAAGTTTTCCAGAGTTCTGTTGACTTTTTCATGGTTGCAAAAGTTTCTGGTATTGTAGGAATAAGACATCATTTTTTACCTGGATTTGGTATGAACTTTTATTACTGTGAAGTTCTGCAGTCACTATTTTCATAAAGGAAGCTTGTGTTTCAGGGAAACAAAGATGTGGTTTATAAGACTGGAAAAAATTTGACAGTGTAGAGAACACTATATACTGTTTAAAAAAAATTACACATGTACAGTTTTGAGTATGGTATCTTTGGAAATAAATTATTATTTTAAACCATACTTGATTTAAAAAAAAAAAATCAAAAAAGCTTAAGCATTTTAAAAGCTTAATACAAAAAAATTCATATTCAAAGATAAGTAGCTTCCATTATGAGGTAAAATTCATAGTATCTTCCTCACTTACTTCCTTTCCATAGTAATCCTGATCACAATTTGTGGCTGCTGTGGCGCTGGGGCAATGCAGAGGAATGTGACTGATGATTGTGCCAATCACAATTTAATCATTTCAAATACAGAAGCTCCAGGAGAAGAAGTGATGGTAAGTTGTCTATTTACTTCAGTGTAGGAACATGTAATTTAGACTTAATAGAATCATTAGGGTTGGAAAGGACCTCTAGGATCATCCAGTCCAGCCTTCATCCTAACATCTCTCTATCCATTAGACCATGGCCTCAAGTGCTGCGTCCACTTGTTTTTTAATCACCTCTGGGGGTGGTGACTCCACCACCGCCCTGGGCAGCCTGTTCCAGTGCCCAACCACTCTCTCAGCGAAGAATTTCTTCCTAATATCCAATCGAAACCTCCCCTGATGCAACTTGAGGCCAGATATCCATAGCATTTCAGTTTGAGAACAGGACCATCTGCAATTAAGTGATTTAGTAAAGGAAATAAGCAATAAATGCAGGGATCATTAGATGTCCTTTGTTATTTAGAAAGAATGAGAAAATTTTTGCTTTAGATGGAGTTGGTAGTACCATATATATTTAAATATACCTGTAGTTGTTAGCCCAGCTCTTTATAATTCTTCCAGACTTTTAACTATTTGGTTGGAACTTTCAGGTGAACGTTTTAATCACTTCAGTTATTTTCAAGAATGAGACTAGATGGAAATTTACTATTTTGCCTATATTGAAAGTATGTTTATGGCAAAACATTATTGTTTATACTTGGAGAAGGATTTTTAAATTTAGCAGATCATTGTAAATTACAGGTACAATTTCTGCCCTTCCCCTGAAAAATGACCCCAAATACAGTTTATTTTTGAGCAAGTAGCAAAAATAAAATTGAACAGTCTTGTGTTCTTGAAATATGTTCTTGCTTTTGGCATCTAAATTTTTTTAACACTGTCTGCCATGACCATAGTCCATCCCAGGACTGTGTTTGTACAGAGGGTTTAGCTCTTCAGACTCTTTCACTTCTCTGTCCCTTACTCCCTGACTTTGCCCTCTCCAAGGAAAGATTAGTTCAAAACCCATTGAGTTCATATGAAAGAGAAGAAATCCTAATTGCCAAGTGTCAGATTTCTGAGGGCTTGTGCAGCGTAATGTGGTGCCATTGTAAACTGATGATGTCGTTTTTTTGTGATCCCGTAGTGGTTGCTCCGTATTTCATTCGGTGTACAGACTTAATGTCTGAAGGAGCAGAATGGAACTTAGGCACATGACTGTGTATCTGGCTTAATGGGTTACAGATTGTTGACTTTGAAAAGCAAACATTATTTTTACATGATAGTTTTAGATACTAGCATGTAGTACAGCTTTCACTGGGATAAAGATTCAATTTTTGGATGTCATTTCATATTTAAATGCTTTTTTTTTTTCCTCTCCATCCCTTGTCCCAGTATCTTTTCCAGACCAATAAATCTTTATACACTAAGTACTATGGATAGCTTTTTGTTCAAAATACCCTAGAGCAAAGCTGGAGACTTTTCAGTTTTCAGTAGTGACAGTTCCTGATTGATGTTTCATCTTTTGAATTAAAAAAAAGAAAAAAAAGGGTAGAGGAAAAAAAGTAAAGGTATCCTCACAACTGCATCTTTTTTCAGGATCACAATATAATTCCTCTGCAAAGTACAAATGATCAAGGAGGATATGGAATAAAAACAGGAGATCAACAAACATTTGAAATGGGAAAAGGAAGAGGGCATACCTTGGAATCAGTCAAGGGAGGTGGACATCAGACTCTGGGATCAGTGAAAGAAGGAGGAGGACAGGCTATGATGGATACATGTAGATACTCCTACTCGGAATGGCATAATTTCACACATCCTCGTTTAGGTGAAGTAAGTATTCTGAAACAGGTTGGGTTTTGGGTTTGTTTTTTGGGTTTTTTTTTTGGTGGGGGTGGGGGCTGTTACTGGAGTGTAGGTTATGGTGAATATATACAGACTTTTCAAGGAAGACATGTATTTGTGCTAGAAAGGTGGCCTTCTGTTTTTGGTTTGGTTTTTCCTCACCTTTGCTCCCCTGCATCTCCTTTGGAATACTGCCCTTTCAAAAAGTCATTCTTTACATATTTTAGATCTCAGTGTAAATGACTTCCTTTGCTTGGCTTAAACTACAGGCAGGATGCTGGTGTTTATCTGGAATATTCACACATTTCAAATAATTGCTCAATCTTTTGTGAGTTTTCCTGAGAATGTCTGTTTGCTTTTATGCTAACTGCTTGCTTTGTACTAATTTCAACCTGATATGTATCTTAGCAATGGTGCAGGAGTGAATGTACAGCATTAGAAACGTAGTTACTCAGTGTTTTGGAGATCAAAAACTCTCACTACTTGCCTAACTAGTTACGTGTAAATCAGTCTTTTAATTTCAAGTGGATTTTAGTTGCTTGGCAGGTTATTTAAACAGGTTCTTCCTCTTTTATTGTTACATACATGATTAGTAGAAATTATTTCTTTAATAAATACTTATATTTTATAGTCTTAATGATATAGACCAATCATGTGCATTTTTTGTATGTAGGAATCCATTAGAGGACACACTCTGATTAAAAATTAATCAATGAAAGGTAAATCAAAAGCAATTATTTTTATGCAATATGTTCAGGATAACAATTTAAGAAAATAATAAGGTGTGTTCTCTCCCTATGCAGAAGGTGCATCTATGCAGACAGGATGAAGAGCAGAAGCACTCTGAAGATTATCTCCTTTCATATAACTATGAAGGAAAAGGATCCTTGGCTGGCTCTGTAGGCTGCTGCAGTGATCAGCACGAAGAGGAGGCACTCGACTTCTTAGATCAGCTGGAACCCAAGTTTAGGACATTAGCAGAAACATGCATAAAAAGATAAATGTTCCTTTCACAGTGCTGAAAAAAAAAATCTGTAAATAAGTGGCTGTTGTGATATTAGGCATTTTGGAATTGAGGGGTTGAGAGGTTTAGCAACATTCATATAGACTGGTGAGAGCGTAAGTAACTCTTACTTTAAATGTACAACTTTTTTTTTTTTTTTTACTTCTGCTAGACACAGTCCATCAAAAATAAGGGATTCAAAATACTTTTTTCTTAGACTATGTTAATACAATACTGCTAGTTTCTACTTAGATTATGTTTCCTATTCTTCGTGATTACTCAAAATGGAAAACTTGATACCCTTTTAATTATTCAGCTTCAAAATTTTATTGTATTTGGCTTTGGAGAAGGAAAGCTTTTTCACTCTGTTTCTTTGTTTTCTTTTAATTCCTTAAAAATAAAACAAAAAAAAAAGTTTACTGGTGGATATAAAATACCTTGTTAACTTTTAAGGTATACAAACTGAGATACAAAATGCTTCTTCATTTTTCACATTAAAAATACTGATGAATACATTAGAAAACTTTATATTTTGATTGAAAATTTATATATATATTGTATATATGTAAAATAATATTCAAAAATATATTTTTCTCCTAATGGGTTACCACCCATCAAAGTTGCTATCCTAAGGGATTTATGGCATCACCACATAGAGTATCAGCATTGTATGCGAGTATATATTTTTCTTTTAAGGAAATAAAAGGATTTAAAAAAAAAATCAGGAAATAGGGGTAAATATCATACTTCAAATGAATGCAAGGCAAATCTCGTGTTTACTTGACCTAAGTTTGTACCTCAGTTTCTTGTGAGTTTTAACCTGGTATCAATGCAGAAATGATGAACATTGCCAAGAGTTTTGTCGAGTGTAGCTACCACTACCTTTTTTTTACTTGCCTTGTTGTGGACTTTATTAAACTATTTCTGTAAGTAGAGCTTGACAGAAGATGCTCAAATGGGTTGAGCATACACTGCATGAATATCATGCTCTAAAGATGGCTTTATTTCAGGTGCAGAATTACACTGGGATATGTTGTCTGTTCTGAGTGTGTTATGGGGTGGTCGTAGAGGTAGGCATTTATACAGAGCTCTGGCAGAAATCATCTGAATCCCATTTGTTATTTTACTAGATTAAGCATACATATACACTATATATATATATACACATACAAAAGTCTGAAATACCTTTGGCAGGTGACAGTAGTGAAACCTGAATACTGCCATAAGCTATTTCTGGAATCTGCTTCCCAGGTTTTATATGTTTTTAGTATTTGCACTCCTGGTTAAGTAATCTGTCCTCTACACTCTGGGAATTCTCTCGTGCCTTAAGAGAATGTCTTCCTGCCTATGAGAAACTTGTGCAATGACTTATTTCTGTTGCTGTAATTCTGCTTTTACCATTTACTCTGTAAACATATGCCTTAGGGAGATATTTTTTAAAATTTACTATAGCTAATGATCTGTAAAAGGAATTATTAATAACAAGTCACACTGCTCAATTTCAGTGCACAGCTGCTGCCAGCTCCAGTGGTTGCAGATCGTTCCACACAAATTATGGTGCATGAAAACCCACAGTAGTATAAAAACTTACCAAAGCCTACTTTTAAATCACCTGCTTCACCCTGTAACTGGGGTTCAGAGAATTTCTGATAAGAACAAGCTGTGGTTAATCAGAGACCAATGTTAAATGTATTTTCATGCCATTTGAAAGTGGTGCTGAATTCATCCTGAACTAGATACACTGCCAGTAGTAAGAGCAGCAGTCACCAGCAGCAAAATCCTAGATGAGAACCAAGGTGTTAGACCTTACTGTATTTAAAAACTGTGTGCTAACAGTACTCTTCTGAACACTCTATCATTAACACAAATGAGTTTTACTGTACAGGGGTAGTCATAGTGGTGGGTGATGCAAGTCAGGACAGGACAGCTCTGCTGAGCCCAGGGGAGTGATGCTGACTTGCTGCCAGGTGAAGATCTGTCCCCCAGTGATTTTTCTTGCTTCTTTGTGTCTTGAATTGTTATCTTTAGTTATTTGCTATACACTTTTTAAGGTAATGTTAATGTCTCCCCCCCACACACTGTTAATGTTTGGTGGGCTTTTTTTTTTTGTTTTCTTCTGTGTTTGTTGTTTTGTTTTTGTTTTTTTTTTTTTAATGATATAAAAATGCGATAGTTCAGAAAGACCCTAGGATAGATAACTGATTGGACTTCTGAAGATTACTTGGGGTGACAGAGAAACCCCTGGCCATACATGGTCTTTCCTCATGGAATATAATAGTAGTACTGTTCTAAAAGAATAGACCAAATCTATAAGAGCTTTAATTGAATTAGCATTGGCTGTTTTAAGTAGATAGTTGCCAACTTTTAGCTCTAGAGTTAATAACTTATTGAAATCAAAACAATGTTAGTTTAGTCCAATTTACCTTAATTATTTTTCTTTCACATTTCATCAAACACAAATAATTAGTTACTTGCTTTGGCGGGGGGGATTGTTCATTTTGAAACAAAAAAATCACTTCTAGTTGTTTGTCAAAGTTCTGAACTGAACCAGTTATTTTGGTAAAACTAAGAGCAGAAAGGTTAATGCCTTAAAATATGAACTGTAAACCATTATTTTCATTGTATCTTCTGATCATGTGAATGAAAAGTTTGTATAAAGCATTGAAGTTTACAAGTACTAAGTACCAAATAATATTTGTTTAAAGCTTACAAATGAACTATTTCAAAATGTGTAATTCACTTGTTGTTACTGTCTTGAATCACCTTAAAAAGGGTGAAACTTGTTCTCTTCAACAGAGCCTCTAGTTGTGTCAACATCTTAACATCACATTTTAGGTGTATTTTGTACAACAGTGAGTAATAAATTTTTTTTTTGCAAAATAAAAGTAACTTCCACACAACCTGTTCATTCCTTGTGCATGAACTAGTTTATGAAGACAAAATCCAAAACACTGTACCAGCTGCTAGGAAGAAAATGAACTCTATGCCAGCTGAAACCAGGACAAGAAGGTGCTGTTCTTGCTCTTTTAATCCCATCTAGGGCCTTCTGAATGCATCGAAGGCAACCTTTTTAGATTAAAAGGACTGTGTTAGAATGGAAATGTACCTGAGATGAGAAGGGTAACAACTTGTCTAAGAGTTACTTAGACTGAAAATAGACTACCATGAAACCTATCAGTTTGCCATGGCTTTTGCTTTGGCTTCACAAAGTCAGTAGAACAATACGAATATTCATTTAAACCTCTATTAATAGCGTTAGATAAATTTGTGACACACACACACACAAAAACGTTATGTCTAAAAACCAGATTTGCTCAATTAAAAATTGCCCAGGCAATATTGAGTTCAACAAACCTAAGCAAGATCTAAAGGGAGCTACTGTTTTGCACAGTTTTCAAATACCTAGTGTCTTGTTCAGGCTGGTGCACATTGAAAATTCTGTATCCAAGGTTTCCCATCAGCAAGTGCCTTGAGGAAAAAAATCTGCATTCCCCAAAGTACTAGTTTCATGTGATTTGGAGAACAAACATTATTTATATACATGGACACCTCCCCCTCCCCCCCAAAGCAATTTGTTCTGTTCTCCCATCATCCTCATAGTATTTTAAGACTTGGCCTTTTTAGTGCTAGCCTCCAGAGTCTTCTCGTCCATTAGTTTTTCTGCTCAGCCCTGGCCCCAGGAAATGTCTCTGGGTAATACTGGTATCATATCTTTCTTACCTCCCAAAAGACATTTTTCTAAAATATATTTAGCAGACATACTTGTTGCAATTCACCCTTCCTTCTTCCAGTTCAGCTTCTGTGCCATTGCCATCTGAGTAGGCTTTCTGCACACCAGGAGAGACAGTACAGGGTACGTGAGGAAAAAACAAATAACTTAGCATAAGCATCTAAAAAAAAAAAAATGTAGCAAATGAGGTAATCATCCTACATTGATTTTATAGTTAGTAGAGATTTAGTCAATGGAGTTTTGGCTCATGACTCATTTATTCTGAAGCTAAAGGTCTCTGGTTGGCTAGATGAATCTCACCTCTGTACCTAATTTCAGTTACAAGGCCTATGGTTACAGTGACAACTGAAAGGAAAGCCTTGGTCAACTTCAAAGATTCTTAGATAAAACATATTTTAGAAAGGTCATGCTTTACATATCTGAGAATCATAGAATGCCCCGGGTTGGACAGGACCTCCAAAGGTCATCTCATCCCACACCCCCTGCTGGGAGCAGGGACATTTTTAATTCAATCAGGTTGCTCAGAGCCTCATCAAGCCTGACCTTGAATGTCTCCAGGGATGGGGCCTCCACCACCACCCTGAGTAAACTGTTCCAGAGTTCCATCATCCTCAAAGAATGTCTTCCTAATGTCCAATCTAAGTCTACCCTTCTCTAGTTTAAAACCATTGGCCCGTGGCCTGTTGTACTTGCCTTTGAAAACAGCTCCTCCCCAGCTTTCCTGTAGGTCCCCTTCAGGTACTGGAGGCCACTATAAGGTCTCCCCAGAGTCTTCTTTTCTCCAGGCTGAACAGATCCAACAACTCAGTGTGTATTTGCAGGAGAGGTGTTCCAGCCCTCTGATCATTTTTGTGGGCCTTCTTTGGACCTGCTCCATCAGGTCCTCGTCCTTGTGTTGAGGGCTCCACACATGCTCCAATACACACTACTGAGTTAGCTGCAAGTGCAAATCACACACACTATTTGATCAAGTGTGACAGGCATGATGCCAGTACACATGTAACTACCTGACTGGAAAGGGGGAAATAGTCAAGCTTCTATTTAAAAAGCTGAAGACATTGACAGTTTTGAATAGGTGGGTTGTGTGTGTGTGTGTGTGGTTTGTATTTTGTTTCACTTTCTAAGAAAGCACAATATTTTTGAGCTAAAGGTAAACATTCTGTAGAGGAAAAAAAGCAGCCTTCACCTGGTCCCAAACAACTTAGATTTTCAATGCAAAACACCCTCATCTGTTGATCAGTGACTGCAAGTAGTCTTGGGCAAACAAGGAGGAGTTATGCAACTCTTTAAATACAGGTAGCTTTGCTGGATCAGCCTATAATTAAACTATCCCATAACTGCAACCAAACCACTACAAACTTATCACTTAAATGTTTAAACAGATCAAATAGGCCTATAAAGACCCATCTCTTTCCACCCACTTTAAGGAGGTTATAATTTGACTAGATCAAAGAGTATGTGATGAGATTTTATGCTCCACCTGTGCTCTAGAACACAAAAACAGTTGGCACCTTTTTCTTACCACCTGAACACACCATTTTATATAACTTGGGTTTTGTTTTGCACACATCTCAAGCAGTGACTGCATCAGAAACAAAACTGCTAACTGTCTATATTTATAGGCAGTTTATATTTATAGACATTAATAAGATCCTCTCTCTGCTTTCTCAAGACTAAAAAGCCCCAGTTCTCTTAATCATCCTCGTAGCTCTGCCTTTGACTCTCTCCAGTAGATCCCTGTCTCTCTTGAACTGGGGAGCCCAAAAAAAACTGAATACAGTATTCCAGGTGTGGTCTCACCAGGGCAGAGCAGAGCAGGAGAAGAACCTCCCTAGACCTGCTGGAAAAATACAGGAAACCTTTAGATAACAGTAAAAGGATATATGAATTTCTCACGTTACTGATGAATTTTGCAGTAACACAAAAGAGCTGCTGCTGCTGCTGATCAATGGCTGTAAACGTTACCGAAAGCAAACTTTTTTCCTTGCAACTTGTATTAACTAGATGATAGCTACAACTCCTGAGTCACAGTGCTTTTAACAGTCAGCAAGCATTTACACAACATTAAGTCTTTTACACTCTAAAAATGATGAAAGAAATAATAATATAAAAAAGAAAAGTCAAGATCATACCATTCCGTGAGGTAGCACTACAGGCAATCATAACCTCTGTGGTGTTTGCTTTAGTAGTTTTTATCTTACGGAAACTTTATGGGAGAAAAAAATTGTTTGACAAAATATTAAGCCCAGTGTGCAGTATAGATTCAGACCAACACCCCCACCATTTCTTCTCTAACTACTGATGTTTTATATATTACATATATTATATTATACATTAAACATATATTATAATGAGATTGTTTTCTAGGACAGCGGTCTCATTTGTACCGGTACTGATATAGCACAGATCACACTGCTCTGTAATGTGATTATCAGGAAAAAAGAAAGCTTGCTTCATTCTTAACAGAAAAAATGGTGACAAGATGATATTAGGAATAGTTGTGTTCTCTTTGTCCACTGTAAAACTCACTCATCTTGGAATGAAGTCAGGTGTACACACTGACTGATGGAAGTCCACCTCCTTCAGCATAAATAGTAAAATGATTTCATTTTGCCAAAGTCTGTTCTGATGTCTGTTAGATGTTTCATTGACACTCTCTTTTGGCACTGCATTTTCATGTAGCAGAATAAGGTATAGTACACAATGTGAAAGATCTCTGAGCAACTGCTTTTGGAGAAATGTGCATTTCACACACAGAAAGAATTTCTTAGGTTGGAAAAGACCTTTAACATCATCTAGGCCAATCATAACTTCTTTCTGTGTACCCCACAGAGTGCTTAAAAAAAGTGGCTGGCTTCTGCTCTCAGTACTCCTTTTGTAGTATTCACCCATTCAAAATGGGAAGCATGGGAGAGGAGAGGCCAACTGAAACTCTTACTCAGGTATGACCCGTTGGCAGAATGAGTTTCTGGCATCAATATCTGCCTCATTTCTTTAGTCTTTCCCTGTAGCAAGCGTGCATGCCTCTACACCATTCTGAGCTCTGCTCTGTGAGGAGGCAGCCCTTCCTGCCGAGCCATGGGAGGTGCCAAGCCTGGGAGAACATGTCAGGCCTGCTGCTCCACTCTGTGTTGTGTTTCTGGGAATGGATTTGCAGGGAAGAGCAGAGTCCAGCCAGTGATGCAATACACGCCTGCCAGAAATGCAGCACTATAAACTTTCTGAAATTTGGTACAATTACAGAAAGACTGTAACTCACTCCTGAATATCATTCGATCCTACCATCTCCTGTGACAGTTTGCTGAGTAAAGTGCAGTGCTACCCTTCTGACAAATACTAATTTTGAAACTCATTTTCTAGCCCTTTTACCGCTATTTTTGGGGGGACGAGATATACATGCAGACAACAGCATATAGGTAAAAGAAGAGGAAAATGCGTAGATAGGATGACGCGTGTGTTCGATGTGATTTTAACAGGGAGGATGAACCTTGCAAGCAGTTAAGGCAGTTACCTCTGCTTGAATGATAAGAGGCAGTTTCATTGGTCAAAGCAGAGTAGGTGGTGTAATAAAAGAAACTACAGTTTGATCCGTTGTCACTGCAGCTCATAGACATGGTTTGATTTAAGCGGGAGACAGTCTGGGTAATCAGCTGATCCTGGAAGCAGCGGTTATATTTTCAACTGCAGACGTGTAGCAAGGTGTCAGACAACGGCTATCAGTTTCACACATGACATGAAAGTCAGTGAGCACTGACAGTCCTGACTGACAGAATACTCCCTTCCCTGCCACTTGTACACTAAGATATTTGTGCTCCACTGTTACTGTTAACAAGGACCACAGCTACAACTGAAAGTTGGCTTCATTAACAATAGAAATATGAGTAGGATAGAAAGAGAACTGCAAAAGGCAGTCAACAAGAACAGGAACGGAATGCTGTTTAGCTACTGGAATAATGATAAAGTATAAATGATGCATGTAAATTCAGATTAAAAATGGAAGTAGCAATTGCATCTCTTTGACATTAGAGCAACAAACATCCCAGGCTATGTAGAGTATGCATTTCCTTTCCACAGCCCGCGCTCTGATGGACATTGTAACAAAAAATAGGCAAGTCATTCAACATTAATGCCTTAATAAGTGTCTACATACAATCTGTTTTAGAGGGAATGAGTTAGAGAGAACCCTGATCAGTAAGTGTGACCAGAAGAGACCTAACTTGAAACCATGGTCTACTCTTTTACTGAAAGTAAATCAAGACATTTTTGCACAAGTGAAATGTGTAATAAGTTAATTACTGCAAGACAAGATTAAGTGGAGTAAAAAATTAGTTTGGAAATTATTTGTCAACTGCATAGATCTGTTTGGTTACAAGGGACCAATCACTCCCTTTTAAAATATTATTTAAAAATCCAGAAGCTGTGCCATTGCAAGATAGTGCTGGAAACTGCTAACATGAGTGGGGTTTTCCACAATCTCCCTGCATGCTAGATGAAAAGGTGACCATTGCCCCACAGACTAATCCAGTGGGGGCTGTAGGAGTCTAGGGCTACTTTTACATTAGCAGACAAGCTGGCACACCAACACTGCATCAACAGGTTAAAGCACTTAGTGCCAAGGCCTCTGCTTACACACTGAAGATGGTTAGGGCAATTTCAGGTGACCTCAGTCAAGATTTAGCCTGGTTCCCCAACCTGAATGTTCCCTTCCTGTGATTAGAGGCTGTTCAAAGCGCTGCTCACTGGCTGATGCTTTACATCTTCGTTAGGGGTGATGAGTCTGTTTGATGAACACACAAAACAGAGCTTTTGATTAAGTTTCCTCCTAAACAAATCCAGTTTGCTGTTACCAGAACTGGTCTGAGAACTGCACTGGCGTGCAGTAAGTAGGGATGACTGGGATGTGCACTTCAAAGTGCTCTAGAGCAAAATGTCAATATACAAACTGCTCCGATGATTGGGGTGCTCTTGCCCAATGCAGGGATTGTATGACCCAGTGGGTTGTCAAAGTAATGCAAGATCTGGGATCTGCTTTAAATCGCTCTTCTGCCTGACACAGTAAGAAACCATCCCTCAATTAATATTGCATGAGATTCTTCATAGACTTCTTATCAAATTTACTATATTTAAAGCTACAAGGGGTTATAATATTTTCCAAGTTGCCTTCAGCAACAGTTACCATAGTTTTCTGTGGCACTCCACATGGCAAGACAAGCTCATTGCAATAAAAACAGAAAGGAGACAGGTTTAATATTGCAAAAACATCAAGCGACAAATTTGTTGATATCATTTAAGTCAAGGTCATATACACCCCAGGCTGTGAAACTCAAATACACTAGGAAAACAGGATTAGTTTGTCTGGATGAACTAGTAAGTCTATAGCTGTGCAGGAACAGGTGAACATTTTGCTAGTGAAGCACAGAAAACTTTTGATGACACAATAGGTGCAGAATCTGGGACAACTGATAGCATCATACTAAGAATGACGAGAATATTAAAAGTAGTTAAGATCAAGGCAGAAGGCACATATCAAAACTACCTAGCTTAAATGTAGATAATGGCTGTGTGAATATGAGTTGTTCAAAACAATTTTCAAGCCAACTTTCAAAAAAAAGAAAAACAAAAAGTTGAAGTATTGCACCAACTATGTCTTTGAGGGCACCTAAAAATGGTTACAGTTTTAATGCACTAAAAGTAATTCTTCACATTTACAGAAGGAATACCATCATCATCTCCTAGTGGTCTGAAATGAACATTTTACATTTCTTAAAATGGGATTTCTGATTTGTTTGTCTTTGAGATTTGCATCAAATACTCCTTTCCCTTCCAGGCAAACACAGAAAGAGAAAGACTAGGAGAGCAAATGAGCAGGGACAACGTGTATTCCAGCAACACCTTAACAACACTAAAATTCCTTAGTTGCTCAATGCCTAAGCTTTCTGAAGGAGAGAGAAGAGACCAGAGCAAAGAGAGAAGAGAAAGAAGGGAGAAATATATGTAGAAGTATTGCTTCCACCTATACGTCCATCAGCAAATATGCAAATACGTGATTTAGTCTCTATTTTGGTCAGGCAATCTACTTTAGAGTAAGCTGAAATTCTTATATCTGTTTGTGAGGTTTGCTACCTGATGTGATTTGACATTGTTCCTGAGTATTGTTCTGCTGCTACAAGGCAGTCTGCTCTTACTGTCCAAACATGTCTTACCAACATGATTTAATTTGCTCTCATCAAAATTACTATGATAATAAAAATTCTCAAAGAACAATGATTGCAAAATTTCCCACAACAATGACTCAGTCACGGACAAGATCAAACATAAATGCATTAGAAGGAGATGTTGAGCAACTAAAGCTGACTCCTGACACGAGACACTCAATAAAGTTAATTTTGCCAAAAGACACAAGATTCTTCAGTTTACTCTCCTGGAAAGTAACATTAGAATACAGTGCCCTGTGAGGCAACTAGGCCAACACAATCATCAGAAAATCATATCTGAAAGGAAGATTAAACTCTTCAAAGGGAATAACCTATTACAGAACACCAAACTACAAACCTGATCAGTGAATGCCTGGAAGCATGAGTTCAGAAGCTGGGGGGGTAGAGTGGATCTATTTTAGCTTGCTTAGGTACATGTCATCAACATAATCTCTATTTCTTGTTTGTGAGAGTTCTTTGTTCTTCCATTGTATCTTCATTTTCATTGTCCTGTTTTTAGCCCTCACCTTGAAGGGTGAAACAGATGGGAATACACAGCCCATGGGATCAGAATATCCATAGTTGAGTATAAATTCCCTGAAAACACATGCAGCGTGGACACTGCTCCTCAACATCAGTTGGCTTGCTCTACAGATCTGTTCCTATCTGTGTGCACTGTGCTATCTGGATTGAACTATCGCAGTTTTTTTATTGCTGTTCCTATCAAGTGCATTCCCAAATGCTTTATGATATTCATGTGTAAAACAATAATGTTTTAGTACCATATCTATCAGAGGAAATGCAGACTAGGCGAAAAGGCAAAGTACCAAAAGTGCCTCTTGGGTAAAAAGAATAACCCTTGAGGTTTACAAGAAAAGTGAACCAGGATGGAGTGCACAGACTTGACTGCTAAGATACAAATGCAGAGAAGAGGAAGTTTAGGACAAGAGGAAATGGCCTCAAGTTGCACCAAGGGAAGTTTAGACTGGATATTAGGAAGAATTTCTTTACATAAAGGGTTATCAGGCACTGGAACAGCTTGGCCAGGGCAGTGGCAGGGTCCCCCATCTCTGAAGGCATTTAAGAGTCATGTAGACATAGTGCTGAGGGATAGGGTTTAGTCGAGGACTGGTCAGTGTTGGGCTAATGACTGGCCTCAATGATCTTAAAGGTCTTTTCCAATCTAGGCAATTCTGTGTTTCTGTGAAGTTGGCAGTACTTCCTTAACTTTTGTGCCCTTTCAGATTCACAGGATTCACCTCTTGGGCTGATTCCCTACAAATCTGCACCAGTATGAACAGCAGGTTAAAGCACCAGGAGCTACTTTGCTGGGTGCAGAGCACATATCCTGTCACAGACCTGGCCGGTGTCAGTTCTGCTCTTGCCTCTGGGTGAAGACTGTTTTGCAGGAACAAAACAACATGGGCTGTTTTGCCCTAAAATTGCTGGAATGTCACCTGCTTAATGGATTTCATGCCCAAGTGACATTCAGTTTTACAGTGGCCAGCCACCTTTTCACAGACGGATGCCCATCTTAAACAGCAAACCACATGTGGCTGTGCAGTATGAGCACATAAAGAAAAAAAAGTCTCAGGAGCAGATCTTTTTACTGAGCTATGAACAGTTAAACCCTCCTTTCAGAAGAAATGGAAACACTTTTCAAAAGAACAAAATTCTAAAGCTAAATAGCTAAAATTCTCCAGTTCTCTGTTCTTACAGTGTACATTCAATAACTGGATTTATTGTATTTATTTCTAGCTGAGACAATCTCTTTTGCAAAGTTATTAGTCTAAATTACTCCAGGTGCATGAAAAACATTAGGAAAGGAACTCGCATCATCGAAATGAAGTTAAGAGTAAAAAAGTCTAATGGTGCTTCATGCTGGAGAAAGTGTTTATCTCTTTAGATTACAGCAGATATTTTTGTTTACCTCAATCCTTTATTGTTGTAAGAGAGCTTGTATCAGCCTTGTAGCCAAACACTTCAGGCAAAGTTACTCAGTTAACAGTAAAACTCATAGGTCAGAAATTCACTGTGCCTAATCTAGACAACCAGATAGCAAAAGAGAAGAGTGTATATTCTAGAGAAGTTGTCCTGGTTTTGGTGGGGATATGGTAATTTGTATGATGCTGTGGTTAGGATTTGTGATGAAAAGTGTTGACAATTTTGGTATGTTTTAATTATTTCTAAGAAGTGCTTACAGTGTCAAGGCCTTTTCTCCTCATGCTGCCCCACCATCAAGCAAAGTGGGGGTGCTTAAGAGAATTAGAGAGGACACAGCTGGGACAGCTGACCCCAACTGACCAAAGGGATTTTCCATAGCATATGACATCATCCTCAGCAATAAAAGCTGAGGGAAGAAGGAAGGAGGGATGTTTGGAGTGATGGTGCTTGCCTTCCCAAGTAACCATTGCATGTGATGGAGCCCTGCTTTCCTGGAGATGGCTGAACACCTGCCTGCCCATGGGAAAGAGTAAATTAATTCCTTATTTTGCCTTGCCTGTTAAACTGTCCTTATCTCAATCCATGAGTTTTCATACTTCTACCCTTCTGATTCTTGTCCCCATCCTGCTGCAGGGGAGTGAGCAAGCAGGTGTGTTAGCTGCCTGCCAGGGTTAAATCATGACAGAACCAAAGAAGTGTTTGATTGAAAGATGAAGGACAGCATTATTAGACAACACTGTTTAACACAGTTGGCTGTTTCTCCAGTGAACAGATGCAGTATTCCACTTGAGTTTTATCATATGACTACATTTTTATGCTGTTTCTTTTGTGTACTCATAAAAGTATTAATATTTTCATTACAATGGAAAACACTTTTTTTCCTTGAAATGATAATTACAGTTTTTGTAAAACACTTATTCACAAACTTCATGTTCCTTAATTTATTTCATGTTACTGTAAAGGGATGGAATGTTTCTGTATTTCAGTTGAGTTCATCTGTACTTCTCTTTTCTTAATATTCATATATGATAACTGAGTGTCTTTACTGCATTGATTTTCATAATTATACAAGTTTCAACAAGCCATTAATATTTTAATTATAATATTCTCTCAAATCTGTTACAAGCTGTTTTTCTCCAAGATCACTTCTCAGTTGGCTACGTAAGAAGTATTCTGTAGGCAAGAATTGAATCAACTCGCAAATTTGCTAAAAAAAAGAAA